>JAIEZT010001341.1:165461-287670 GCA_019594935.1 Periophthalmus modestus
TTGTATATATATATATATATATATATTATATATATATATATATATATATATATATATATATATACGTGTGTGTATGTATTTGTATATATACGTGTGTGTGTATGTATTTGTATATATATGTGTGTGTGTGTATTTGTATATATATATATATGTGTGTGTGTATATATGTGATTTAGCATCTTCAAAGCTGCTGCAGGAAGAAAAGAGCCTCATCCACAATTGGGACAGGGCCATAAAGGCGAAGGGCTGTAAATCTGTGCCCCATGGGAGAGATGTGGGTGCTGTTACAGGAGGGCAGTGTCCGAGCGGAGCCCGGAGCGCAGTTGGTTAAAGGAGTAGTAATAATAAACATGCAGGGGACGGGGCAGCTGCGAGAGGAGATAAGAGAGCTGGCAGAAGAAGGGAAGTCAGCAGTAGAGTGTAGAAAGTGCTTCTAAAGAGTAGTGTTTAGAACAGAAACACGAGGAGAACAGTAAAAACAGATGTTAAACAAACACATCAACCGACATTAAAGGCCCATATTACACTATTTTCTGATTTATGTTCTAATGTTGTTTCCTTGGCACAAACAGACCTGGAGTTGTGGTCTGTTTCATTCACACGTTTCACACACAAACCCTGCATATTTAGGCCTAGTTCTTCTTTCAAACTAAAAACACGCCTTTCCACCTTGTGATGTCATCAAGTGGCAATACAGGAAGTGCTCCATTGTGGTTTTTAAACTCCACGCACCTTCAATACAATCATTTTGATAATTTCAGCCCTGCCAATCTCTACTGAACTAAAGGTAAAGGAGGAGTTAACTTAAAAACTACCACTTCATGACATCACAAGGTGGAACAGAGCATCTTGAGCTTTGGAGATGTTACAAACTAATGATACAGGGTTACTCCGACATGTGTGAATGAAACAAAACACAACTCCAGGTCTGTTTTTGAGGAGGAAACAACATTATAACGGTTTAATGCTCAGAAGAGTCTCTCTCAACATTAACTGGCCTGATTCTTAAAGAGCGAATTTTACAACAGCAGAAACTTGGCCCATTGAAGCGCTCGCCTTTGTCTGTTATTATCTTATGATTTTATGGCACAAAGCACAAACGCTCAGAAGTTGGCATTTGTCATTAAAATCTATGGGACGAAAGCTTCAAAGCCTCTAGATGTTATATCACAGGGACAAGTGAGCCCAGTCTTAAATGTGTTTTCAAACAGAAGCTGGAAGGTTACCCTGAGATGCTGTTGTGGGAGTTGGAAATACTATTTTGCAGATTTTTTTGCACATGACTGGGCACCAAAAAGAAAAATACACTTTTACCTTATTATCACTGAGCATGTTCTAGATAAAAGTAACATGCGACTTCTGTTATGATCAGGGGAGTCGACAGGGGGCGACAAAGGGGTCTGTTGTCCTGGACCCAAGTGTCTTAGGGACCCAGAATTCATTTATATTAGAGGGGGGGTCCCATGTCCGCCTTCCTGCCCCGGGGCCCCCAAATGTCTGTCACCGGACCTGCCTGTTACTGCTTTTATTCAGTCGTGTTGTGTCCAGTTCAACACCTGTCGCCACTGTTTTTTTCAACTCTCACAATGCATTATGGTCCGTATTGTCCGACCTAGTGACCAGCTCTGCACACGACTTTTCAAGGTGCATTGTGGGAAATTTTGAGTCCGCTATTTTTTTTCTCCAACTGGTTATTCGACACTTAAAAAGAGTGTGAGCTTAATATATTGATTCACAGACACTTGAATATTGGCTCTAAATATGGACCCTCTTCCTATTATTTTATCTTAGAGGGGGCCCATGGGAAGTTTCTTGTCCCAGGCCCCCACATTTCTGTCTACGGGCCTGGTTATGATATAATTAGACCTATTGCTCCTTGTATGGGCAATATACTGCACTTAAAAAAAACAAGAAACATAAAAATTATATATATAGATATATTGACTATAGTCCTAATAAATACATAGTAACAGTGCATTTTGGGATTGGAAATATAGTTTTTTTATGTAGCAGACTATGTAGAGTAGCCTATTGTCCCTTGTATGGACAAAATACTGTACTTATGACAATGCGAATAAAATATAAAAAAATTAAATTAAATTTAAAAAAATAAATATATAATAAAAATTAGATCAAAAATGATATAGACATTTTGACTATAGTACTAATAAATAAGTAATAACTGTACTTTTTGGAAATGGAAATCCAGCTTTTTAAGTAGCAGACTCATATAGAGTGGTCTATTGTTCCTTTTATGGACAAAATACTGTACTTATGAAAACTTCAAGAAAATAAATAAATAAATACAAAAATTTAAAAAATTGATAAAAAATTACATAGATATTTGACTATAGTCCTAAGAAATACATAATAACTGTACATTTGAGGAGTGGAAATCAATTTTTTTTATATGGCAGACTATGTAGAACGGCCTGTTGTTCCTTGTATGGGCAGAATACTGCACTTATACAACGCAAAAACTAAAAAAATACAATAAAATTAAAATCTGATACAAATTATATAGATATTTTGACTATTGTCTTAATAAATATATAATAACTGTACATTTTGGGAGTGGAAATACAGCTTTTTATGTAGCAGACTATGTAGTAGCCTATTGTTCCTTATATTGGCAAAATATTGTATTTATGAGAACGTGAAAAAAATAAAATTAAATTAAATAAAAAAATTAATTAAATAAAATGAAATAAAAATCTGATAAAAATTATATAGATATTTTGACTATAGTCCTAATAAATACATAATAATTGTACATTTGAAGAGTGGAAATCCAGCTTTTTATGTAGCAGACTATGTAGTAGCCTATTGTTCCTTATATTGGCAAAATACTGTATTTATGAGAACATGAAAAAAAAAAAAATTAATAAATAAATAAAATAAAATGAAATAAAAATCTGATAAAAATGATATAGACATTTTGACTATAGTCCTAATAAATACATAATAATTGTACATTTGAAGAGTGGAAATCCAGCTTTTTATGTGGCAGACTATGTAGAGTGACCTATTGTTCCTAGGACAGGCCAAATACTGTACTGTACTTATGAGAACACAAAAAAATAAATAAATAAAATCAGAAATAATATAGATATTTTGGCTATAGAACTAACAAATACATAAGAACTGTACGTTTGGGGAGTAGAAATCCAGCTTTTTATGTGGCACAGTGCTCATATGATCCAATTTCAGCTTCAGCTCAAACCGTCATATCCTCTCACAACAGCATCGCCGAATTATGCTCATTTCACTTCTGTTTCACTCCGAACGTGATGCAAATATATGTAAATTCTCTGTCCCAGTCCATATGTTAAAACGCACGGGCAAAACTGAAGGGCACATTTAAGGCTGGGGCGTGTGAGTTTAGTGTCAGCGTTTTTACACCAGAATAAAACAAGGTGCTTTTGACAAGACGTCACGCCCCATGTGAACGAAGGAGCGAGAGAGCGGAGAGCCGGCCCCCTCACTCTGCGCAAATAAACACCGGAAAAAAGATCAGTGGAAATGACTGAGATTTGAAAATGTTCTGAATAAATGTGACTGTTTTATTTTTATCTTCATTGCAGATGTATAATGATGAACTTAAACCTAGAAATCTAAAGTCGACTTGCTTAAAGAGAACATATTAATCATGCTTATATAGATATAATTTATGTTTTGCACATTATAAACTGTAATATTTATCCAGAATGACTTAATAATAGAAACAGATGCTTTGACTTCTGGTGTAAAAGCAAAAGAAAAATTAAAATCTGTCAAAAGTTTCAGAGTGAAGACATTTGGCTGCTCATCCAACCTGCTTCTGCTAAACCGGGACTAAACCAGGATTAAACCAGGACTAAACCAGGACTAAACCAGGACTAAACCAGGACTAAACCAGGACTAAACAAGGATTAAACCAGGACTAAACCAAGACTAAACCGGGACTAAACCAGGATTAAACAAGGATTAAACCAGGACTAAACCAGGACTAAACCAGGACTAAACGAGGATTAAACCAGGACTAAACCAGGACTAAACCAGGACTAAACCAGGACTAAACCAGGACTAAACAAGGATTAAACCAGGACTAAACCAGGACTAAACCAGGACTAAACCAGGACTAAACCAGGACTAAACCAGGACTAAACCAGGACTAAACACAGGATTAAAACCAGGACTAAACCAGGACTAAACCAGGACTAAACCAGGACTAAACAAGGATTAAACCAGGACTAAACCTGGTGAATCAGTGTTTGAGTTTTGTTCAGTTAAAACCTGGACCAATCTTCCTGAAGATGTGAGTCAGGCCTCGACTTTGACTGTGTTTAAATCCAGACTCAAACGGTTCTGTATTTTGCACTTTTCTCCTTTAATGTTCATTTTATGATGATTATTTATATTTATGTTCTGATTTGTTGTTTTGTGATCTTAACGTCTTTCTTATTCTGTAAAGCTCTTTGATTTACTTTTGTACCTGTTGTGTTACACAAATAAACTTGCCTTGCCACATTTGGATATATTTTATTATTATTATTTTTTTAACCTCATGCTGTTTGTGTTTAAAGGGAATAAATTATTTTCAGTTTTCAGTCTCTGCCTTAGTCTCGGTTGATATCAGGCGTCAGCAGACACTTAAAGCCAAAGTATCGACGTCAGTATCTGAACAAAAACCTGGATCATCTCTGCTCAAAATGAAACAGTTTTGTCGTGTGTCCTTGATTAATATTGTTTTCTGCTCCCTGACAGTCCCAGCTGACGTCTCTGTTCAAACTTTATCATTTAAGCTTCTCATTTGGCCTCAAGTTGAGACGAGATTGTTTTTGAATGGCTCCACACACATCCACACACCTGCACACACATCCACACACCTGCACACACATCCACACACCTGCACACACATCCACACACCTACACACACACACACATCCACACATCTACACACACATCCACACACCTACACATCCACACACCTGCGCACACATCCACACACATACACACACACCTACACACACACACACACACACACACACACACACATCCACACATCTACACACACATCCACACACCTACACACACATCCACACACCTACACACACATCCACACTCCTACACACACACACATCCACACACATACACACACACACACATACACACATCTACACACACACACCCACACACATCCACACACATGCACACATATCCACACACCTACACACACATGCACACACACACATCCACACACCTACACACACATCCACACACCTGCACACACATCCACACTCCTACACACACATCCACACACCTACACACACATCCACACACACTTCCACACACATCCACACACCTGTGCACACATCCACACACATGCACACACACTTCCACACACATCCACACACCTACACACACATCCACACACATCCACACACATCCACACACCTGCGCACACATGCACACACACTTCCCCACACATCCACACACATCCACACACCTACACACACATCCACACACCTGCGCACACATCCACACACATGCACACACACATCCACACACATCCACACACCTGCGCAAACATCCACACACATGCAGACACACACCCACACATGCACACACACATCCTCACACACACACGCACATACACACACACACACACACACACACACAGGTACACACACACACACAAACGCACACACACCTGTCCCATTATGCCTGATTTTCGTGGCGTCCCTGAATTCTGCTCTACAAAACCCCACAAAGACTAATTGCGATCAGCACGATCCGAGTCTCAAAAGGCAGGATGCTCAATGGAACACAAAAGTCGAAATGATAATAATGTTTGAAATCTCTGACTCTGTCGTTCAAGTTTGATTTGGCGGGATTTATTCACACAATGAACTCGGCACAAAGAACCATAACTGCTTCTGTACAAAATAAGTTGTTGTTTTTAAGCTAGATGCCCTCCCGAACTCCACCGGCTGCACTGTGAGCGAAGGCCGATCGGAGAATGTGGTAGAATCTGATGTCCTTGAGCAAAACACAACCAGCCTGTGTGAATCTGGTGATATTTGTGAGGATTTGGAGGTGAAAACCAGGGAGGCGCCGATCTAAGTTTGTCTGATCCAATACCGATGTTGATACTTTAACTTTAAGTATCTGACTATACCCGATATCGACTGATACTGGGAAAGACAAAAAGTGCAATATGTGGGATGTGCAATGTGTAGAACGTGCAATATCGGGGATGTGCAATTCATGGAATGTGCAATATGTGAGATGCACAATGTGAAGAATGTGCAATACATGGGATGGGCAATGTGTGGAGTGTGCAATGTGTGTGATGTGCAATATGTAGAATGTGCAATATGTGGGATGTGCAACGTGTGTAATGTGCAATATGCGGGAAGTGCAATTCCTGGAATGTGCAATATATGGGATGTGCAATGTGTAGAATGTGCAATGCATGGAATGTCCAATGAGTGGAATGTGCAATTTTTATTTTGACCCATCTGTGACCTCAGCCCTTGGGACAACGGGGGAAATTAGCCTTTAGCTATAATCTGGCGTGTTTACATTCATGTCTGTCATGTCATGTCTGTTGTCCCAACCAAATAAATAAAAATAAATAAACATATCATTTATTTCCCTAAAACACAAACAGCATGAGGTAAATCGTGATCCAAATGTGTTTTGTTACGACAGAACCGCTTTGAAAAAATACAAGTTTAATAACAGGAGGTGTTTTGAGCCAGTATTGCCCAGTAAATTGTCTAGTACACCAAAGTACACCAGTTTATAGACCAAAATAGGATAATGATTGAACCGATGTCTTGGAACCATAGACTGTATATGTAACTGGAAATAGCTAACCTGCTAGCTGCCGTGTTCAAAACAGGAAGTGATCATGGGTGCGCTTCTGATTCCATCGACTCAATTCACTTTACATTAGAAAACTGTGTCTCTGTAACTCCTGCTGTCAGACTCGTCATTTTGGTCTTAAATGTTCATATTAACCCTCTACATGATCCTCATATTTTTATTTTGCTATTGTGTTTGTTACTCAAGATATGAACATTAATAAAAGACAAATCAGGCACCTTCTTTCCCTGAAGTTGCTCCCGCTAGCGTTAGCAACAGGTTTGATTGACAGCGTTGCTAAGCTCCCACTCCCTGCTAAACCGGCGGTGTGGGCAGGAAGGGGCGTTACCTTCAACAGTCTCGCTCCAGATTGGCTCTGCGGTTGCTATGCTAACCTCGATGAGCTTCATTTGACTGGAGCTGAACGCTGTGGGTGACGTCACACTCGCTCAGTCCACTTCTTTGTCTGTGCTTGGGACCGACATCCAGTCCACCAAAATGTTCAATATCGGTGCCGGTATCTGATACCAGTATTGCCTCGGTGCATCTCTGGCCATAACCACTGACCAGCAGCCACATCTGAGTCAGTCTGTCCTGAGGCTGAAACTGAAACAGCCGAAACAACTTATCAACAGATAGAAACAGGGCAGAGAATACAAAAATATTATAAGTGTATAAGCGATGAACCTGTTTGTTCCTGCACACTAACCTGTTTCTGGTTATTTATTAAAGGTTTTAAGTCTCGTCTTGTGTTAAAGCTAATGACACCTTAAAAGGGCATTATGTTTTCCTGGAAAGTTTCACAGTGCAGCATTAAACGTATCTACTGTAGCTCCGTGGAGAAAAGCAGGTGCCAGAGGAGTTAATGGTCAGATCTAGTTTAGTTTAGTCTTAATTTGAAGGGACATTGTGCAGAGACATTAAGCTCGTTAAGCAGAGATGTTCTGCACCAGATTAGAGCGAAAGAGCTGTTTCCATCTGCAGCCCCTGATTTACACACATCAACTACACAACTACACAACTATACAACTGTACAACCAAACAACTACACAACTATACAACTGTACAACCAAACAACTACACAACTATACAACCAAACAACTACACAACAATACAACTACTGCAACAGATTAGAGCGAAAGAGCTGTTTCCATCTGCAGACCCTGAGTTACACAAATCAGATATACAACTGTGCAGCTATACAACTACACAATTATACAACTATACAACCAAACAACTATACAACTACACAACTATACAACTATACAGCCAAACAACTATACAACTACACAACTGTACAACTATACAACCAAACAACTACACAACTACACAACTATACAACTACTGCACCAGATTAGAGCGAAAGAGCTGTTTCCATCTGCAGCCCCTGATTTACACACATCAACTACACAACTATACAACTGTACAACCAAACAACTACACAACTACACAACTACTGCAACAGATTAGAGCGAAAGAGCTGTTTCCATTTGCAGCCCCTGAGTTACACACATCAGATATACAACTGTACAACTATACCACTACACAATTATACAACTATACAACCAAACAACTACACAACTTCTGCACCAGATTAGAGCAAAAGAGCTGTTTCTATCTGCAGCCCCTGAGTTACACACATTAGATATACAATGATACAACTATACAACTGTACAACTATACAACGACACAACTATACAATTAGACAACTACACAAATACACACTTATACAACTATGCAATTATACAACTATACAACTGTACAGCTATACAGCAACATAACTATGCAATTATACAACTACACAATTATACAACTATGCAATTATACAACTATATAACGCAATTACGTCGGGTCAACAATAAGGAGTCACACTGTCAACTCTCTGACACAAACACGCACACAAATACACACAATATAACTCACACAAACGCACACAAAATAGCACACAAACACACAATACAAGACACACACATGCGCACACACACACACAAACAATATCACACATGTACACACACAAACACATACACACAATATAACACAAACACACATTCACACAATATAACACACAATATCACACACACACACACACACGCACGCACGCACACACACACAATATAACACATGTACAACACAATCACACACACAGAGTTAGCTTAATCTTAATCATAAACTAAACATTCATTGTGTAAAGCAGTGACCAGACTATGAAACAGCGCCCTCTGCTGTCAGACCTCTCCCCCCTGGTATTTAACACCACACAGGTGTTTGATTGTTCTTTTCCTCTGTATCGCGTGATCTGATTTGTTTTTTGTAGAAATATAACTCAATAAAAGCCAGATAGATAGAAAAAAACAAAAAAAACAGCCACATCTACAAGGAGACAACCGAGTGACACATAAACCCACGAGAAAAGTTCCACTCTGCAGCTTTAAAACACAAAACATGATATTTGCGCTCCACTTTTGCAGCTACAGTCTAATCCTCTTTCACCAGTGCCGTGTGGAGTGTGGTTGGTGAAATTCCTCCTCGTAATAATCTGTGTAAATGCGTAAGTGCATCTTCCATCGCTCTAAACGTCCGTCCCTCACAAACGACTGACCCGCAGAAGCAGCAGATCAGTTGTCCCAGTGTGAGCGGCCGTTGGGTTCCTTATCTTCCTGAAACAGTGCCCTCTCTGGCAGCGCGGGCCAAAAAACACATCCATATTAGTCCGTGGAGCGTCGGTATTTTCGAGGAGGGAGAGCCAGTAACAGAAATGGTTTTATCGGCTCCACACTCCAGCCGTGATACCGGGAGATAGACGAACTTGGAAACGCGCTCACAATGGTCCCATAGATTAACACACGAGTCTGCAGCGTGAATGAATTTGATAAACTGGGCCAATTGAGCTGTGAAAATGGACTTACTTATCTGGAATTAATACGAAATACCCATAACATTTCTAAATACGAGTGTAACTAGTATCATTTCTAGAGCAAATGGCTTTAGATTGGATAATGAACGTTATCGGCCGTGGAACTCCGTGGATAATGTGGAGAATATGAAAAACGGTCACATTTGGGAACAGCGCTGATCCACTTTCAAGGCACTCGAAGCCGCCGCTCGCACAGTCGCACTAGACGTGGGACGATATTGAAACTTTGTGTGACGATTATCACGGCCGAAATGACTGCGATTAACGATTATGTCACGAAAACGATTAAAGTCGTTATGGATATGAAGAATTATAACTTTAACTGAGAATATCATGGATGAGCAGGGCCGTCAGATGAAATTTGGAGGTCTGGGGCACTTAGTCTCACATGGGCCCCCTGTAATACAAATTAATAGGAAGATGGTCCAATTCTGGGCCCCTAAAACCTTTGTCACACCTTTGTCCTTTCCATTGACTCCCCTGTGCTTAAGTCGTGTTTCTGCACATTCTTTTCACGATTATTGTATTTTCTGGAGTATAAGTCGCACTTTTTGTCATAGTTTGTTCGAGGCGCGACTTATAATCAGATGCGACTTATATCTGAAGTTATTCAAGTACAGAATTTCACGTCTTCATTGCTGTCACACTGAGAACTGCACGAGGACACTCTGGACTTGTACCAGTATCTACTCCTCCTGTACAGTTGAAAATAAAAATATATCAACATTACGGTAATTTAAAAGACATCTGAGAAAGACTGAACAATGTCAAACAAAGAAGAGAAAATCCTCTTCTGCTGAGTCTGACAGAAGAGGAGGTGGTGCTTCATCTACTTCTGGAGCAGGTGGAGTTGTTCAGAAGTGACACCGAGGATGGAGATTTCAGTGGATTTAGTGATTTGGACTGAGATCCAGCTGTTTTTTTCTGCTTTAGTTTGTGATTAACTGTTAATATCTTACATTAACAAACCAGACACGTGTTCAGTTCTGTCTGTGCTTCATGGAGCTGAATAAATATAAATGTGTGACGTTAGCGTGTACTGATATTCAGACTGTTCTTCTGTTTTATTGTCACTATTGTAATTTGTCTTTAAAGATAAAATGTCTGTTCTTGGTCTTGGATTTTGTAAAATAAAGTTCTCCAAAAATGCGACTTATATATGTTTTTTCTTCATTATTCTGCATTTTTGGCTGGTGCGAATTATACTCCAGAGCGATGGAAAATACAATATATAAAATGGCCCATGAACGATTATCTTCAACCCTTTTTATCACAATAAACGACATTTTTGTTGATTGTCACGTCCCTTATTCACAACATATCGTCCAGTGGATCCAACCAACCAAAAGCATGTATGTCGAGAGCAGGATTTGAACCACCAACCTTCAGATCAGACGATGAACGCTCCACCAACCGAGCCGCTGTCTGCTCGTCTATAGAATCTGTTCAGAAGTTAAACGACCTTGGGCTGAAGTGGTTGTACTTTGGTTCAGTTCCAGTGCCGTGTTTTTGTGCCAGACAAAAAAATCCAAGGTTTGTGGAACGCTGTACATTCTGTCCCCGGTAAACAAACCAGACAATGGAACACTCCAGACCTCAGAAGAGCCACTCTGCACCAAAGGAAAAGTAGTGTTTTTGTACACCGAGAAAGAAATATTAAGGCCAGACACTGCAGCGAACAGGAAAAAGTCTTAAAAGTAAATTTAAACTTTTTACGTAGATCACTGATAAAAGTTGTGAATATTTAAGTTTCCATAAAAGAAGTAATTTCATATAAAAAACGCTCTACAGTGTCATGCATCCATAAATATGAATAATTCTTGCTTCATTTTGTTTAAATATTATATCCAAAAACCTTTAAAGAAGTAAATTTAGAAATGTTATTTGCATTTGTGTAAAACAGACTTAAAAATGTGTCTTATTTGTTATAGTTAAAGCCTCAGTAAATCTGACCAGGCTTTAAATCCACGTCAAACCCCGAGTAATAACAGACTTTTCTTCTCAAAATCAATTCATAGCTTTGAAATAAACATACAGTTGTGCATTTACTCATACGCACACACCTCTTCTATACCTCTAGTACATCTGAACATTTGAGAGCCGACAGGAGCCGCCTCACTCACCTCTGCAACACCTTTAAACACCGCGACAAAATCTGTTCACAGCTCAGATGAACATGGAAGCAGAATGGGGTTTAATGCTTGGGTTGGTTATATAACGAAAAAAAAAGAACTTATAACATCACTTTAAAATCAGTGACAGTTTTTGTCTCGTGTCGATAGGTCCAGTTTTTACAGAGATTTTAGCCATAAACCGGAGAAAAACTTGATGTGTAAGTGAGTTTTTTTCAACCTCTTCAGATCTGAGCTGCACTGGTGTCTCACGCTAATAATTTGTGTTTTACTTATGAATGTGTCTAAAGCTGTTTCAGTGTCCTGTACAAGAATTAATATCAGGAGGCAATATTTAAGCAGAGCTTCAGCCTGTTCCTGTTTTTTTTTTGTTTTGTTTTTTTTTTTGAAAAAATATTAACGAAAAATAGAGTTGTAATCAAAATCAAGAACTTTGGGCAGTTTTATCCTCCTGAGACCTGGTGTCCTCATACGTGGACAACACATTTGGGGTTTTCTAAGCCACAATGCAAAAAATGTTCAATTTAGAATATTTTTAAGATTTTAGATTTTTTTTAGATTTCAGAATATTATTTATTTTCATTATTATTATTATTGTTTATTTTATTTATATCTTTTTATTTATTTATTTATTTTTTTGTGAAGGCACATGTTTCTTCAAATGAACCACATTGTTTCAAGAAGCACAGTTGTTTTTACATCAGGACAAATGTTGCTGTTTCAGGGACATCAGGGACATAGTTTTTGCAAATCATTATTCAAATGTTTTATCAAAATGATTAAAGCGTAGAACGAATGTCCTCATATGTGGACATCGTTTTTCTCAGAAAACTGCATAATTTTAAAAGATAATTCTTTGTTTTTACACTGATCAGGTCCAATCCAATCAGCCCAAATAACAAAGAGAAATGAATAAATCCATGAAAGATTCGGGTCTGAGGAGGATAAAAGTCTTGGCGTCTGTGAACTCAGCCTTTTGTTTGTAGAGTTACGTCAGGGGTGTCCAAACTTTTTTTTCAAATAGAGCCACATATTGAAACATACATAAACACGACCAGTCAAAAGTTTAGACACACCCTCTCATTCAATGTGTTTTTTTTTACTACTTTCTACATTTCAGATACACACAGAAAACATCAAATATATGAAGCACGATGTATGAAGTTATATCTTCAAAGTCTTCAAAGTCTTCAAAGTGGCTTTCCTTTGCTGAAAAATATTTCAGTTATTTATCTCTTTTTCTTTTACTACATGATTCCATATATCTTGCCTCAAAAAGTCAGATAACTCTCTCAGGCTGAAACACTCTGTTGTTCCACCTTGTGATGTCATCATGTGGTGATACAGGAAGTGCCCCGATGTGTTTTTAAACTCCACACACCTTCACTAGAATCATTTGGATGATTTCAGCCCTGGAATTGCCGATTTCTACTGAACTAAAGGTAAAAGGAGCTGTTCACGTGAAAACTACCACTTGATGACATCACAAGGTGCAACAGAGCATTTTGAGCTTTGGAGATGTTACAGACTAATAATAAAGGATTACTGAAACACGTGTCAATGAAACAAAACGCAACTCTAGGTCTGTTTTTGAGAAGGTAACAGCATTAGAAAACGACTTAAAGCTCAGAAAAATGGTTCGCTTCTGTATTTAAATAAATTTAAAACTAGCAAATAAAAAGTTCATCCCAGGACGACGTGGGCTACAGTTTGGACCGTCCTGTATGACATTTTAGACTTATACAACCATGACCTTACTTATCCTCTTTCGTACTTTTTCATGCTTACGGCTCAATCTGTTTCACGCTGACTCTCCGTTTGTCCACGATCACCTTCGTTAACCCCTCGTCTTTACTTCCTGATCCCCTCGTCTGCTTGAGCACACAGTCACCCGCCCGATAAAACGCCGAAAGGTGACACTGGGACGCTGTGTTTCTCTGGTCCTCTCTCTCTCTTCTTCTTCTTCTTCTTCTGTGTTTGCTATCTCTTATGACGTCGCTCGTGAACTGACTAGCAACTGGACGATCTATATTCTGGTGCGATTACGGGGGCTTTGTGAGACTGAAGGCGAGCGCAGTGTAAACAGGAAGACATTGATTAGCTTTCGCGTTTGGAAGATTGGGGCGGTCGGCGGTTGCTCTGTGTTTTTCTCTATTTATGTCAGTCTATAATTCTGTCTGGATTTGGCTGACAAGTGTGTTTCGGTTTCATTACGATTCCAGGCGGGTCGCTGAAGGGATTTCGTTTTCTGGAAATGAACGTTGAGGAACAAGGAACTTTGGAAACTTACATTGGTCAGAGCTGAGGAGTGGATGTAAGTCTCTCGTTCTTTTGTCTCGGTTTGGCGCTGGCGAACTTCGTCAGTTTCCAATTGGCTGAAACACACAAGCACATTTCTGAACCATGGCCTTTAGCTTTTCCCCTGCAGTTTTGATTGCATTTTCTCTGTAGTTCTGCCTCTGCACGACTTTCTTCTGAGCCCAAAGATTTCAAGGGCACTGGAATGGAGAACCCATGATTACGGCTTGCACTTTTTTTTTTTTTTTTTCTAAGCTACACCAGTGATGTGTGAGAAGTTTCTTTTACCTTGCAAAACTTTTAGTTATTGACTTAGAGTTCATGCTACATAAAAACAGACCTGGAGTTGTATTTTGCTTCATTCAGGGCTGTGTTTTTTATTAATCCGAGTACGTAGCCGTCTTCCTCTGAGTGCACAAAAACCACAACGCTGCACTATTTTACACTCCATAAACCATAAACCGGAGTTGATGTGAGCAGTTCTTTACTCAAAATGTGTTCACTCAAATGTATTCCTTGTATATTATGAGGCCGGTCATGTTACTAAAAGGCTGTTTTTGTTTGTTTCTCAGGTTTTATGTTCACACAGATCCCATTTCATCTAAATAACATGTATTTTGACATGTGTGATTATTCTAAAACATGATATGCCAGGCAATAACACTCAAACGCAACAAAGGAGGCATATGTTCACTTTGAAAAATGATTTATCGGAAAGATAAGTGTATTTGTATAGAACAAGTGGTACATAAAGTAATTCAAAGAGCTTTACAGGATAAGAAAGATATTAAAGTCACAATACAACAAATTAAAACATAAATAATTATCACAAAATGAACATTAATTGACGACATTCATTTTTTTTACAGTCCCTCACTATATTGCGTTTTTTTTTTACATCATCTGAGCGACCATTGTGTTCTGTGTCCTGATTGGCTGAGGGACTGTAGACCATTGTGTTCTGTGTCCTGATTGGCTGAGGGACTGTAGACCATTGTCCATCAGTCTCCTCCGTGTCTCCTGTACAGTACAGAATGTGTCAGACAAATTTACATAAATGTTGGATCTCAGTGTGACTCTGAAGTGCTGTATTTTTGCAAGTTTTTCTCCCCCGACAAAACCCACAATGTCGATGAAACGTTCTGCACCGACAAAGGCACCGACGAAGGTTTGAACTTTGAGAGAGTTTAAACGAGAGAAATGTGAGAAAATGTTGATGCCTGTGTGAGAAAAGTGTATAAAGTTTAAAAAAAGTGTGAAAAATAAAGCTGAATACAGATTACATTTAGAAACCAACCCCCGCGATAAACGAGGGACCACTGTACCATGATCTTCCTTGTGGTCAAATTTTTATAAAGCACTTTTCCACCCTCGAGTCACTCAAATCGCTTTACATCACACACACATTCATACACCAGTGTACACAGACACTGGAGCGAGAATGGTTAAGTGTCTTGCACAAGGACATAAGGACAGTATGTGTTTATGTCGAGATGAAGCTTCGAACTTCCAACCTCCAACCCTCGACAAACTGAGCCACAGTCGCTCTTGTATCTTCTTCTTCTGCTAAACCGCTGCAGTTGTCAAAATAATAAGTGCCATTGTGTGGGCCATTGTGTGCCTTTGCTCTCTTTATTATTGATTCGTGAGTGGAATCTGAACATGTTGAATCAGTTTTCTATTCAAACATACAGAAGAAAGCAAGACAACGATATTCCCGAAAAGATCCCATCATGAGCGGTCAAACGTCTGAGTCCATGCCTAAAGCAGTGGCTACATTCTTGTGTCTTTATCTTGATTTAACACACCACAAACTAAACTAACAACCTCATCAGAATCCAGTTGGCTGCAGCACAAGATTCCAGTTTTGCATTTGGGTGCTTATTTCATTGACTTACGGCTGGGGCGCCTGGCAGCCTATCAATGCAAAGTAATTACAACAGGCCACAGTGAGGCTGAATAATTGATGTGCTCTCAAAAGCTGATGTGTGCTGAAAGTCTGTGTGGTCAGTAGTATATCAGTGTGAGAGTGGAGCCAGTCTGCCAATGCTGGTCAGCCTGGTGGTCACTCAGCAGCAGGAACACTGGCGTTAGCTCCTCTGATGCTAAAGACGCCGGCCCTGAATCGATAGCTCTAAGACAAATGGTTCAAGTCAAAGATCCTGCAGAAGTGTCCAGGGACGGCTCTCGGTTCAATTCAATTTTGTTTGTATAGCGCTTTTAAAATACAACTTAAGCATCTCAAAGTCAACACAAAGAGATATACAGAAAAAAAAAAAAGGATTAAAGCAATAAAACTCCAAGATATCCTGTCGAGCTAGGATTAAATGCCAGGGAGAAGAGGTGAGTTTGTAGAACAATCGGTTCATGTTTACGGATCCAATCTAATTTTTGTAGAGTCGAATCTTTTTATTTCCAGTTTGTATTGATTTTTAAACTATGAGTGACAGGTTCATGCAGAAAAAAACACATCTGACATCTTATTAACAGTTAGTTTTTGAATTATTATTGCTGTAGTGCAACGTTTTATTTAGATTTTCACAAAAAATCTCACATTAAAACAATAAAAACGAGATATCCTGTGTAGCTAGGATTAAATGCCAGGGAGAAAAGGTGGGTTTTTGCACGTTCATGGATCTGGATCTCATTTTTTCTTTCCAATTTGTATGGATTTTTAAAGTGGTTACTGCTGAATCAACACAGGAGTCAGCTCAGAGGCAGAGCAGGCGACACGAGCGAGAGGTTTATGCAGAAAAGCACATTTGACATCTTAATAACAGTTAGTTTTTGAATTATTTTTATTGTATTGCGGCGTTTTATTTTGAGTTTCACACAAAATCTGACATTAAAACAATAAAACACCAAGGTCTCCTGTGCAGCTAGTATTAAACACCAGGGAGAGGTGGGTTTTAGACTGATGAGTGTTTAGTTGTATAGTTGCAAAGAGTATAAGTGACAAAGAGCACAAACACACTCTATTTAAAGCTTCAATGTGTTAATATTCTTGTCTCAATGGAGATATATTTGCTTCGATTACAATGTTCCACAGTGTGCCATTAAACGTCTGTCTTGCATGTTTTCAGATATAGTTGTTTTTTTTTTTTTTTTATACTTTGAAAAACATACATTGTTAGTTTGAGCAGGGTTCCCTCTCCACAGATCTGACCTGTAACTTGGCCGAGTGGCGTCATCTACTGTCCCCCTGAAGATGTTCTTTATGTAATACTAACATATAGTGCACTTTAAAGGTCCTACATTTCACAAAATTGACCCTCGTGAGATTTAAGCCATGTTCTAATGCTGTTACTTCCTCAAAAAAACGCTCTGTTGCACTTTGTGATGTCATGAAGTGGTAGTTTTCAAGTGAACAGCTCCATTTTACCTTTAATTCAGTAGAGATTGTCAATTCCAGAGCTGAAAAGATTCTTGTGAAGGTGTATGGAGTTAAAAAAAAAACAGTGGAGCACTTCCTGTATTACCACATGATGACATCACAAGGTGGAACAGAGTGTTTTATGTTTGAGAGAAGAACTCAAGACCCTATTGCGTCGGGTGCTATCTCCACCGATAGACTCGCGGTTGCAGACTGACAGGAGAAATAAAGATGGTATAGAGGTAGTTGTGTGAAAAAAAGGCAAAAGTACACGCTGATTCTTCCTTTAACATGATTTTTATGGCTAAAAAAAGAAAAGTCTAGGATATAATGGTCTATAATGTGCTCAGTCCTTAAAGAGTTAAACATGTGTGAATGAAACAAAACACACACTCCAGGTCTGTTTGTGATGAGGAAACTACATTATAACACATCAGAAAACAGTAATATGAGGCCTTTAAAGTCGAGTCTGTTTGAGATCACAGTCAGACAAGGATGGTGCCAAGGACATGCCATTCAGCAACCGTTTCTTAGCACTACTACGCCAACTGCTGCTGCCACTTTTACCACTTTTATTTCACTTTGTTCAGATATCGTACATCTGTTTTATATTTGCACATTTTTGGATAGTCAAAGTTGCAGTACATTGTTTCACACTTGGTCTTGGTAAACCGCTACAGAACAGAACTTTTCATGATGCTAATCTGCTCCACGAACCTCTGACAAACACATCACACTCACAATAAGGCAACATGGGTAAAGGGTCTTGCTCAAGGACACAATACACAAACTGTACACAAGCCGGAGTTGGAACTGAACCACCAACCTTCCAGTTTTAGGGCAACCATACCTGTGCTGCTGTCATCTCTTCATTTTCCCATCGCTCCATATTTGAAATTTCAACTGAGTGTATCATAGCAACCAAAGAGCCAATCCGGAGCGAGCCTGTCGAAGGTAACGCCCCTTTCCCGTCTGCACCGCTGGTTAATCAGGGAGACGGCGCTTAGCAACTCTGTCAATCAAACCTGTTGCTAACGTGAGCGGGAGCAACCTTGGGGAAAGATTGCGCCTGATTTGTCTGATATTAATGTAGCAAATAATGATAATAGCAACATAAAAAGATAGGATTATGTAGAGCGTTACAAACATTTTAAGACCAGAATGATGAGTCTGGCTGCAGCAGTTACAGAGATAGGGGCGACAATTTTTCAATGAAAAGTGAATTGGAGCCAGAGTCGATGGCCCATGCTCTTCCTATTTGGAACACGGAGGCTAGCAGGTTAGCTCTGTGCATTTATGTCTGTGTAATCCCTCAGTCGTCCAGGTCTGATCGTGAGAGCTTCTCAGGACCCCAGTCTGCTGTGCACCTCCATCTCAAAGCCACTAACCACTCCTTTGAAGACAGTGATGTACAGGAAAGAAATGGTTTGAGACGGGAGTTAAAGAAGCTGTTTTTGTTAGGAAAGACAATCCTTCCTTAAACAAGAACGGAGGCCTTAGACATCACCTCTCACCGATCTACAACTCCATCCTCAGACCCAAAACTAACAGGAACAAAGAGAACAATAGGTTGAATAGGGTTGTTAAGGCTGAAACTGGAGACAATAGCTGTTTCCAGTCTCAGTGTAGCTAGTCCCTCCCTTCAGACAGATATAAGGCAGTGTCCAGCAGTGATCTGACCAGAACTGAAGAAGCGGTTTGAACGAGCAGCTAAACGTCTTCACTCCTTCGACAATTTGTCCAGTTGACAGATTTAAATTTCGTCTTTTGCTATGTCCATTTAAATACACACTCTATGTACATCACTAATAGACCTGACTCCATTTATCAGCCTAAACGACTTGAATGATTTGATCCAAACACAGCCCCACACACTGACAGATGTCAATACATTAACATTATGCCGTCTGTCTCCTGTCGCTGGGCCGGTGCTGCTCTGACACACGTCTATAGCTGTTACCGCACACTTATAATTGGCTGAACTCTGAGAGGCTTTTAACAAGACATTTCTGTTCAGATGTTTGATATATTACCCTTGTGCCCATAACACCCACCTTTGGTTCAAACCCTGATTGGCTTTTTTATGACAGAAGCAATAGGTTGGTATTTGATATGCAATCCAATTCAGATGGATAATTCTGAACGGCTGATTTACATTTTTTGGCTGCTTCCACACTAATAATAATAATAATGAAACATAGCACTTGTATAGCGCTTTTCCTGACACTCAAAGATGCTTCACGCAGTTCAAACACAAAGAAATGAAAGAAACAGATAAAAAGGAGATGTAGTTATTTGAAGACACTTTTGAACAGGTGGGTTTCAGGGCTGTTCTGAAGACGGTGAGAGTGGATGAGTCTGTGATGTGTCTGGGCAGGGAGCTCCAGAGGGTGGGGGCAGCGGCAGTGGAGAAGGAGGCCCCAGTGTTTAGTCTCGATGGGAGGAGACGGGGGTTGGCATTGGATGATCGGAGAACACGGGTGGGTGTGTGGTGGTGGAGGAGGAGGAGCTCAGAGAAGTGTTTGGGGGTCAGGTTATAGAGGAACTTGTACACAATGGTGAGGAGTTTGAATTGGATGTGGTGGGAGCCAGTGGAGATCTCTGAGGACGGGGGTGATGTTTTTATGGGAGGAGGTGCGGGTGAGGAGGATGTGTGTGGGTTAAGGAGGAGGTGTGGTTGAGGAGGAAGTGCAGGTGAGGAGAAGGTGTGAGTGAGAAGGATGTGTGGATGAGGAGGAGGTACAGGTAAGGATGAGGTGCAGGTGGGGAAGAGATGTGGGTGAAAAGGAGGTGCAGGTAAGGAGGAGGTGTGGGAGAGGAGGTGTGTGGGTGAAGGAGAAGGTGTGAGTGAGAAGGATGTGTGGATGAGGAGGAGGTGTGTGAGTTAAAGAGGAGGTGTGGTTGAGGAGGAAGTGTGGGTGAGGAGAAGGTGTGAGTGAGGAGGATGTGTGGATGAGGAGGAGGTATGGGTAAGGGTGAGGTGCATGAGGTGCAGGTGGGGAGGAGATGTGGGTGAAAAGGAGGTGCAGGTAAGGAGGAGGTGTGGGAGAGGAGGTGTGTGGGTGAAGGAGGAGGTGTGGTTGAGGAGAAGGTGTGAGTGAGAAGGATGTGTGGATGAGGAGGAGGTGCAGGTAAGGATGAGGTGCAGGTGGGGAGGATATGTGGGTCAAAAGAAGATGCAGGTAAGGAGGAGATGTGGGAGAGGAGGAGGTGTGAGTAAGGAGGAGGTGTGGGTGAAAAGGTGGTGCATGTAAGGAGGAGGTGTGGGAGAGCAGGTGTGTGGGTGAAGAAGGAGGTGTGGTTGAGGAGGAAGTGCGGGTGAGGAGAAGGTGTGAGTGAGGAGGATGTGTGGGTGAGGAGGAGGTGCGGGTAAGGATGAGGTACAGTTGGGGAGGATATGTGGGTCAAAGAAGATGCAGGTAAGGAGGAGGTGTGGGAGAGGAGGATGTGGAGGTGAGGAGAAGGTGTGGGTGAGGAGGAGGAGGTGCAAGTGAGAAGGAGGTGTGGGTAAGAAGGAGTTGTGGGTGAGGAGGCAGGCAGGAGTCTTCTGAGGAGTTTGGGAGGTGAACCGTAAATTAGCATTAGCATTAGCATTAGCACACACTACATCAAAACTGGGACTAAATGAGGACCTAAACTGGAACTAAACCCAGAGAAGACCAGGACTAAACCAGGACTGGAAAAGGACCAAATCAAGTCCACATCAGGACTAAATCACAATCAAACCAGGATCAAAGCAGGTCAGGAGAAGTCCTTAGAGAGCTACAGTGTCCACTCTTATCTGAACTCTGCTTTTAGATGTTTACAATTCACTAGATTAGAGCAAAATGATTTCAACCTATTACAACGGGTGGGTAGTACTTTTGGGGTAGTCTGTAAAATTTCCAAAAATGTGAATGTTTTGTTCTCGTTCAGGTGTAAAACGTTTTGGGACATCCAGCTCTTAACGGCATGAATCGAGTCATTGGTGGTTTTGAGAGCAGTGAAATCAGAATTTGTACTTTTCAAAACTAGAACCAAGCACCAGCAAATATAAAGAGAACAGGACAGGACCTAATACTGAGCCTTGAGGAACTCCATGTGAGAGAACCTGCACATAATGATTTTTTATATTGGTTTGGACTGTAGGAAACATGCTGTATTGGACATGGGGACATTTTATTGTATTTAACTGCTAATATTAATGATGAACTGATAGTTTTATAATTTAATTGTAATGAAAAATCTGGTACAAATCACCTTTTCTTTTGTAAGATTAATGAATTTGTACACGGCCCCTGACAAATAAAGAATAAAGAAAGAAAGAAACTTGTGCTTTTCAAAACTAGAACTAAGCAGCAGCAGATATAAAGAGAACAGGACAGGACCTAATACTGAGCCTTGAGGAACTCCGTTTGAAAGTTATGAGGCCTGAGATTAACAGAGAGTGACCTGTCTGCGAAGGAGGAGTGAAACCAACTTACGCCTGGCCCTTGAATACCCACACACCCCTCGAGGCCCAACAACAGAATCTGGCGTCTACAATATAAAATGCAGCTGTTAGATTTAAACAAAAGGGCAGCAAGAGTCAACTGTCAAAAGCAGGTCATTAAAAACTCCTTAAAGGGCAGTTTCTGTGCTTTGTCTGGACTTAAAACATGATTGGAATGTGTCTAAAATACAGAAAAAAGACAAACTTCTGTTTTTATCTTGAGACGGGAAACTAAAGTTGTATTTTATTCTATTCGTGTAGGTTTTATTGAAGCTCCAGTGTTCTTCTTGCTTTAGTAAATGTTCTGGTTATAAACAAAAGCTTCATGGAACATGCCTCTTACGCGGCTCCTTCAAAGACTTCTCATTTTTGTGGTCTGACAGTTACTCTCACTCAAGTATGTGTTTCCCCAAATACATGTTACTCTTTACTCTTAGGGAGATGTTTTTTAACCACTACTTGTACTTCTACTTGAGTGATTCATTTATTTATTCATTTATTTTTATTTATTTATTTTTATTTATTTTAATTTATTATTTTTTTTTATTTATTATAATTTTTATTTATTATAATTTTATTTATTATTATTATTTCATTTATTTATTTATTTGAAACTATGCTATAGGGGAAAAAAAAAAAAAGTCTACTCTTCCCAGGTCTCTCTAGTGCAGGGGTCTCAGACTCGCGGCCCGCGGGCCAATTGCGGCCCTCGGCCGGTAGTTTGCGGCCCCCGCCTTAATATGAAAGTTTAATGTTAATGCGGCCCGCGAGTTTGACATGTGTGGCACTGTACAGTGTTGTGTGCGGAGCTGAACGAATCTACCAATCACGGAGGGGTATATGGCTCTGGGGGCGGGACATCGGTTTGATGCAGAGAAACATTTCTCAATGAGTGAAAGTTGCAGCAGCGCTGCCATGGAGTGTTTTCTTCTGTGTCCAATTCGCCTCACGCACAGTTTCAAAGTACACTTCGAAGTGCTGTTCAAAGTGCTCGGCCAACGACAGGTGCTCCTCTGCCTTCGTGCTGAAATGGGAGATAGTCTGCAGTCACATAGTGGCACCGGTCCATCGGCAATAACAGTCCCCGGAAACCCGGACCAATTATAGGGACGCATCGTCAGACAAGCTTTAACATTTTCTCACATTTCTCTCTTTTCTAAACACTCCCAAAGTTTAAACCTTCGTAGATAAAAAAAAAAAATACTACAGTATTATAAAAAGAAGCCAAATACTATACTGTGCTGGAAATAAAAATAACTTTTTTTTTTTTTTGGGGGGGGGCCCTCCTCACCCAGACTCTGTCTCCAGCGGCCCCCAGCTAATTTGAGTTTGAGACCCCTGCTCTAGTGGAACGTAACAAAGTAAAAGTAGTAAAGTACTGTACTTAAAAATAAAATGTATACTTTTAATTTTACACATTTGAGAGCAGTATCTGTACTTTCTACTCCACTGCATTTTTGAACAGGACTGAAAAGTTAAAGTATTTTTTATGATTGTCTGAGACCTGCTGAAAAGTCTGAGGATTTATTTTTAACTTCACGTTTAAAGTTGAAGTGAAAAATATACAAATAAAAACAGCTGGAAAAACGATCGATTCAATTATTTCTGTTGGACAAAATTCAGCTCAAATTTGTGTCAAAATCCCCACATCTGAAGCTTTATGAGAGCTCAAAATCTGCACTTTTTACTCTTTACTTAAATTTTTAAATGGGTTCTTAAATACTTTTACTTAAGTCGACTTTTTTCATGTGATACTTTTACTTTTACTTGAGTATTTCTTTGCTGTGGTATCTGTGCTTTTACTTAAGTAACAAAAAAGAGTACTTCTTAGTTCTCCTCTAATGATGTTTTCTTGTTTTTTGGGTATAAATACTTTTACTTATATAGATTTTTTCCATGTGATTCTTTGCTCTGGTATATATATGTACTGTATTTCTGGAGTATAAGTCGCACCAGCCAAAAAATGCAAAACAATGAAGAAAAAACAAAAAAAAAATCACATATAAATCGCATCTGAGTCGCACATCTCTGGACAAACTATGAAAAAAGTGTGACTATAGTTTGGAAAATACTATAATACTTTTACTTTACAAAACAGAATACTTCTTCCTTCTTCTAAAGCGAATCGTACAGCCTCCAAATCTCCTCTAACAAAGTTTTCTTGTTTTTTGGTGGAGTTCAAGCCGATACCTGGTAGTTTGTGTTGTACTTTTAGATTGCAGGGCCTGACCTGGCAGACCTCCCATTACTGTTTATCCAGGGTCTTTTCTTCTCAAATGATTAAAATGACAGCTTTGAAAAACACCCTTTGTGCCTAAGAATGATAATTATCCGCCGATTGGACACGGCGTCGCAGCCTATAGAAAAACACTAAGAGCCGGGAAAGTGCATCTGTCGTATGCGTCGTTATTGGCTAGACTGGGGTCACCTAGGTTTTGATTGAGTCTATACTTCCACTGGGCTGAATAATCTCGTACTTTGTGCTTGTGCCAATGTACCAGGGCTTGGCTGGTGCTAGGGTCAGTCTGCCAGTGTTTAGCTGCTAGCCAAACTCCTCCTCGCTCAAACCACATCCATTATGTATAGGCCAGAAATGGAAGAATAACAGGCTGCAGGCAAGACGTGCGATAAAAATATACAACACCAATTTTAGCAGGAGAGAAACGGGAGGACGGTTGTATCCAGGGAGTGTTCAAATGTTGGAGTTCAGATTCAAAAGACTGTTGGAATGCATCAGTAAAAGTGAATTATGCTGAACATGGGAATACAAAATAAAATAAACACAAAAATTACACAAAACAGGTTCATCTGAAATCAGTCTAACCCTGATGATCTTTCAGTGTTGCGCAGAGCCTAGTACTGGGTTTTATTTCTTATACTTTAAACACAATAGAGATGGAGCTGTACCTAATGTTCCACAGCATCATCAGCAGAATGGTTTCCCTCAAAGGACCAGATGTATTGTAAAATAAATGCAACTACTCGCAACTTGTTAATTAACTGTTTCTGAATGTAAAAATATGTCTGTAACTGTGTATTTCCTGATAAACTGACATTTTAAGACAGTCATACCTTTTAAATGACCTTGTCGCGGGCCACATGAAATGACCTAGCGGGCCGCATTTGGCCCACGGGCCTTGAGTTTGACTCATGTTCCACATCATGGCATTACAGTCATCTATCCCCATCGTCATGGAGACAAGCCCGGGATGACACCTCTCGTAAATGTGCAGAGGCGATCCAGCAAACTAAGAATACACCATAAGTAAGTAATAAGTAATGCCAAACTGCGGAACATTCCAGGCAAAGCAGTTGTGTTTGCGCGGAGATGAGATGCAAGGTGAATCCTAAAAGACAGAAAAACACAAATTAAAACATTAATTAACAACAATATTCTGCTTGTGTCTGTTCTATAGTTTAAAAAAAAAAAAAAGTTTGAACATTTTAAATCACAATATTCATCTAAAACGACTAAATAAAATGTCTAAATGGTGGCGCCCCCTATGGATAGCTGCATTACACAAGCAAATAACAGATTTTTTTTTTTTTTTTTTCATGTGTACCAAAAAACTATGCAACTCTGCCAAATCCAACGCATATCACAGATTAAGAGAATAAAACTGAAAAACAAAGTAAGTACGTCACAGTGGGAGTGTCCATTAAAAGTGATTAAAGATAAACTCTGACATGAATCACTCCAAAAACAACTCCAGAGGGAAAATGTGAAGAAACAAGTGTAAGGGTCAAGCTCAGACTCTCATGTTCAAGTTTGGTTCATGTTCTGATGATGTGAAGTTGATGTTGTTTAAATCAGATTGTACATCGTTATACACTGTCTCTGGACTCATTATAAAAAAAAAAAACAGTGGATTATAGAGGCTTTGCAGGTGAAGCTTTACAGGTGCTCTTTACAGGTGCTCTTTACAGGTGCTCTTTGAGGGTTCTCTTGAGGATGGAGCAAGTGCAACCGAGATGTTTGTGAACCCTTTGCTGTACTAGAACTTTAATGTGCAGTTTTATTTGTCGTTGAATGAGTCAGAAACTGAAATAATAATGTCACTCACAAACATCAGATTCAGTGTGATCAGCTTCAGTCCAAGATGTGAGACACTGGTTTGGTTTGTGGTTCTTTTTAAAACATAAATGTTACTGTTTGTATTGTCATTGTCTTTGTCTGTTTTAAAAATGGGCCATGAATGTGGAATTGTAATGTAATGTTGTAATGTAAATTGAATAAAACTCGAAATTTTGTCGAATAGGTTGAATAATTTCTATGGAAATTTCATACTACCTAAAGTTCAAATCACGAGTAAAAGTTTGTGTGACTGTGTGTGGGGAGAAACTGTGGAATGAGCTGGATTTAAAACCCAAGCATTGCCAAAGTGTTCATACATTTAAGTTTTTATATAAAGACATGTCCCGTTCTGATACAGAGAGGCCAGTTTAAATATAAAGTCACACTGCACTTTCTCTGGATCAGGGTTGGTTCTACTTTATGCTCATTGTTTCTTTACTATTGTTGTTTCTACCATAGTTGGTCTGTTTTTCTTTCTGTTGGAATTTAGAAATGCCTCATGTTTTTTATAGTAACGCTGGACATCGGACGTACTGTCAGTGACGTTTTGCTGCACTTATTGGCATGAATGAGTCTATGTGTATGTGTATGTGTATGTACTGTGTGTGTGTAAATGTACAGATAATATATATGTTTATATGATTTGTATGTGTGTGTGTATATGTGTGTGAATATATGTGTATAGGTAGTTTGTAGTATAGGTAGTTTAGTATTGGTTTAAAGTTCTTGTTTTATTGTAGCACTCTAATTATTGTATTGTATTTTATTATTTATTTATTGTAGATATTCTATGGAATGAAGACTGCATTATAAATAAAATGTATTATTATTATTATTATTATTATTATTACATATTATTATTATTATTATTATTATTATTATTTTATTAATTTATTTATTTTTTGATATTCTATGGAATGAAGACTGCATTATAAATAAAATGTATTATTATTATTTATTATTATTATTATTATATATTATTTATTTATTTATTGATATTCTATGGAATTAAGACTGCATTATAAATAAAATGTATTATTATTATTTATTATATTATTATTATATTTTATTATTATTATTATTATTATTATTATTATTATTTTTATTATATTTTATTTTTTATTTATTTATTTTTTGGTCAACTATATAGGATATATATATATTTTCTTTTCTATTCTTTTTTTTCAACTAAATAGGAAGTTTAAACAAAGCATTCAAGCATTCAATTTCAAGCTTAAATACAAACAAATTTGTGAAATGTGCTGTAACTCTACCTGATACATGTGCTCGAAATAAATAAATAAATAAATAAATGAAATGAATAGCAGTACCTATAGTTATACGTATAGTTTTACTTTGCTTCACACAGAGCCGTGTCCTCATTAGACGGCAGAGAACATATAGACACAGATACTGCAGCTTTACCTTCATTACAGAAATAGCAGGGATTAGATTTCTGCTTATATTTAAACCTGGCACATCGAAGGGGCAGAACTGTCACAAGACGGTCATTTATACTGCACTGAGACACTTATAAGATGTAATTATGACAACCAGGAAATCATGAGAACTATAGAAGACAGCGGGGGGGCATCCACGAGTCCAGAATGATTAAAAATTTCAACAACTGCCACGGCGATTAACAAAGTAAAACTAAATATGAAGGTAAAAAAGTTCTCAAAATGGTGCAGGAAGCTGACATGAACAGGGCTTTTCTTATAATTCATGATATGACGTGTAACCATGACAACCACATGTATATAAACTAGACTTGTAATGGGTTGGAAGATAAAATTCAAGAGATTTAGCGAGACGGGTTAAAAAAAGCACATATATGATCATTCTAGTCATCATCTGTATGTGATCAATATGTTCAACTAAACTGCCTTCAAATACACAAAGTACTACGTTTGATGCCGTCCTTCAGACAAACTCAAACTGTGCCCCGTCTGTAACATTTATACATATATTTCTCATATAAAATCCTCATGTTAATAAAGTGAATTGCAGTTTTAAGTAACAGAATCGTCTTAAGTCTGACTTCCTGTTGGAGACGGACAGACAAAAACAGTGGCTACTTCTCAGTCTCCCGTTGGCGTATGGGAAAGTCATTAAAGGGATCTATTTTCTGCGAGCGTATATTTCAAGATCTGTGCGTCTGGGCCTCTGTCTGCGCCGTGTCTCGAGGTTTTATTTCATACGACGAGGAAAAGCACGAGCACAGTAGAGTTT
Organism: Periophthalmus modestus; assembly: GCA_019594935.1. Lineage (NCBI taxonomy): Eukaryota > Metazoa > Chordata > Actinopteri > Gobiiformes > Gobiidae > Periophthalmus > Periophthalmus modestus. The sequence goes on from JAIEZT010001341.1 coordinate 193,809, forward strand.
AAAATGGACTCTCGTGAGCTTTAAGTCGTGTTATAATGTCGTTATATCATCAAAAATATACCTGGAGTTGTGTTTCGTTTGCTCAAAATGCTCGGGTCCACCTTATGATGTCATGAAGTGGTAGTTTTCCAGTTAATAGCTGCCGTTTACCTTTAATTTAGAGTAGAAATGATCCAAATTATTCAAAATGAAGGTGTGTGGAGTTTAAAAACACAGCGCAGCACTTCCTGTATTACCACTTCATGACATCACAAGGTGGAACGGAGTGTTTTCTGTCTGCGAGAAGAACTCAAGAGCCTAAATATGCAGCGTTTGTGTGTTAAACATGTGTGAATGAAACAAAAAAACACGACTCCAGGTCTGTTTGTGACAAGGAAACAACAGAAGAACAGATCAGAAAACAGCCTAACACGAGTCGGGTAAAGAGGCTCCAGACTCCAGGCCAAATGTACACAACTTTGGCAGTAAAAATGTCAAAGCAGGTCCTGCATATTCATGACATCATCTACAATGCAGATTATTAACACCAACTTCAGATTTAAAATATGAAGAATTTTAATCGTTTCTGCCCGGCAACAGCGGCCTCATCAAAGGAGATTCGAAGGACCTTTTTGACCTACTTTTACATTTGGGTTTGATTATTAATGTCGTGGGAATACATTATAATGAGTTTAGCATGTTTTCTTTTTCGGTATTCATTGTTGATTATTTTGGATTAATTGGATTCAAAGTTGTGCTCATTTTTCAAACACGTCGCTGTTTTTATGATAATGTATGATAATGAACTTTTTGTGTTTCTGCTGCGATCAGTCGTAACCTAAAAACGTGATCTCTGCTCGTAACGTTCTGAAGTGTCTCCGAAAATAAACTACACGGACGTCGTCTTGGAAATGTCGAATCTTTTGGATGTGTTGTTTTTCGAAGAGTCGCGTTCAAAAAAAGAGGCTCTTTTTTATTTATTTATGGGAGGCTAATGTGAGAACTTATTTTAACGACGAACTGATCACAGAGGAACGACCAAGACTGAAATGTGTTTAAATTGCGACAAACTGAATGTGTTTAACTTTTTGGAATTATGGAAATTGAAATGAAATGTTCAACCAAGAATGAAATGTGTTTAAATTGTTCAAAATGAAGCTGTTTAAAATAAAATATGGAATAAAAAAATAAAAAAAAATAAAATAAAATAAAAAAATAAAATAAAATAAAATAAAATAAAATAAAATAAAATAAAATAAAATAAAATAAAATAAAATAAAATAAAAATAAAATAAATAAAATAAAATAAAATAAAAAAAATAAAATAAATAAAATAAAATAAAATAAAATAAAATAAAATAAAATGGTCATTTTAAAACTAACTGTCATTGTGATGCCAAATATGTTTTTCTGCACAAATCTCTCACTCGTGTCACCTGCTCTACTTCTGAGCTGATTCTTGTGTTGGTTCCAAACAAATATTCAACGAAAAAGATTCTGCTCTTTAAAAAAAATATCCATGTTAAGGAACCGTTCAAAAGAGCCGACTGGTTCCCAAACGTCACATCATTAATATCTATAGATACAAACTGTTCACTCTAAGAAATAATAAACACGAGTCAGAAGTTTGGATTTCCAGGATTATTCACACTGTCGATTCTCACTGAAGCATCAGGACTTTGAATGACACATGTGGGAGGGTAGTAAAGAAAAATAAAGTCAAAATAACTCCAACGCATACTTTTAAAACTTTGTAGAGCTAATTTAACATTTTTCTTTACTACATATCCCCATATATCTGATGTTTTGTGTCTATATAAAATGTAAAAAGTGGCAAACATAAAGAAAAAAAACATTAAACGAGAGGATGTGTCCAAACTTTTGACTGCCATTGATGAGTAAGTTTAATGCCATACTGTGGAACATTCCAGGCAATGCATTGACATCTCCATAGAGACATCTCCAAGCAGATGGTGGATTCTCATCAGAAAAATGACATTGCATCTTTAAACTTGTCTATCAATGCTAATGCTAACATATTTATATAAGAGAAGCGGAAGATCTTTGACTCAAAAACGTGGACTGTTATAAAAAGAAGTCGACCTAAAGCCCAGAGGACGGGCTGGCACAACTGTAGCTTAACAAAGTCTAAATCACTTTTAATCCTGTGATGTTCATCGGTGCAGAGGCTGAGCAGGGCCGGTATCTCTGACACCGAGGATCCAGTCCCTGCCCACACCAGTGACCCACAGGCTGAACCAACAACAGGGACCGATAAGAGCTGCTAATGAGCACAGCTTTACTCACATGGAAGACTAGCATGGCTCACCGGGGCTGAGCGTGGAGACTAGTGTGGTTTAGAGGAGTGGAGGTGAATAATGAACATATGTGGTGTGTTAAGAGTCTGGGTCCAGCATAAACAGAAAGGTTTAGGGTTTAAGGTTTAGGGCACAGACTGAATAAAGACGTGGACTGAGTGAGTGTGACGTCGCCACAGCGTTCAGCTCCCGTCAAATGAAGCTGATCGAGGCCAGAGCAGGTATAGGGGTGAGTATCCTAGCAACCAAAGAGCCAATCTGGAGCGAGGCTGTTGAAGGTAACGCCCCCTCTCGCCCGCTGTCAATCAATCCTGTTGTCTGTGTTGTCGTCCAGGTCTGATCCATAGTAAAAGCCAAAGTTAAATCAATAAACTCGACAAAATGTTGTGAGAGTGAAGACGTTTCACTGCTTTTTGTCCAGTTGACAGACTTAACTTTGGCTTTTACTAACAGTCAAACCTGTTGCTGGCACTAGCTGGAGCGATCTTGGGGAAAGAAGGCACGATTTGTGAGTTATTAAACCTATAGCGTCGGATGCTATCGTCGCCGATATAGCGCGGTTGCGAACTTTCCATTACCGTAACTCCGCAACCAATTGTGCTTCATGTAACCTCAAACGGCGTCTCAAAGCAGAGACATGAGGCTCTTTAGATATTTTACTGCCATTACGGTAATCTGCCTCTGTTGTCCCTCGAAGATGACGAATGAGAGAGCGCAGTTTCTCAGTCGCTTATTCAGTGCGTCAAAGAAAAAATACAAATGCATATGTAAAATAGAGGTAGTTGTAAAAAAAAAAAAATGTAGTATATTCTGATACTTCCTTTACCATGATTTTTATGGATAAAAAAGAATAAAAGTCTAGGTGAGCTGTACTGGTCTATAATGTGCTCAGTCCTTAAAGGGTTAATGTTCAAAGTTTGATTTACGCACACGGTAGTAAAATTAAAACACCAAGATCATGTAGAGCAGGTTAATACGAACATTTTAAGAGAGAGGCAATGTTTTTTCAATAGAAAGTGAATTGGAGTCGACGGAGCTGGAAGCGCGCCCATGTTCACTTCCTATTTGGAACGCGGTGGCTAGCAGGTTAGCTATGTCCATTTATATATACAGTCTATGGGTTAGGGTTCATATTTAATAAAATATTAAATGTTATTTGTCTTTGGTGGATTGTTATAATGGGCCGTTATTCTTAATGGAAAAATGACTTGACAGTGGCCTCAGTGTGGGCGAAATGATCAATACAAAACTGATAAAGAGACTAATGAATCAGACGACTTCTCTGACCACGTGGGGCCGCTCTGTCTGTGCGGTTAAAACCTCGACATTGACATTAAACAGAAACGGCTGGTGGTTTTCCATGTTCAGTGTGGACATTACTCCATGAAACTTATGTTCATATCATGGAGGCAAAGGGCGAACTTTAAACATACCCAACCTTGAACCATTACCATAACCTTACCCTGTTTAAACCCATATCTGACCAGGACTTGAATGACTATAGTGTCTTCAAGAGAATGTTCTACAGTTGCTTTGTTGAGTCTGTTTTAACATTTTCTTGTCTTTGGCTCAATTTGTTGAACCTCAAAATTGTAACTGGCTGCATAACGTCGTCAAAGAATGTGGAAAACTCATTGAGGATCAGTCCAGTGACATCTTGAACCTTTTTACAAACAGATCTGTAACTAAAGCCAAGCAAATAGTAGCAGATCCTGGTCACCCACAGTACTCAGAGTCCAAGCCCCCGCCCCCTTTGCTCTGCTCTCTGCCCAGGTGTGGAACCAAGAGACTCAAAAACACTTTTACCCCACAGTCATCGGCCTCCTTAACAGCCGCACTTTGCCTTAACCTGCACTTCATTTGCTTGACTCCAAATTGTTGTCCTGACATTTTTAGGTCCTGTTTCTTACCTGTGTGACGTTCTCATGTGAATGTTTAAGATACTGGCTGCACCATGAGGAACAATTACAGAAATCTAATCTAAACCATGTTGTTAATCTAATAATATAAAGTATATATCGTACTTTTCCGGGCTATAAGTCGCACTTTTTTTCTTAGTTTGTTCGAATGTGATTTATATGTGAAATATCTGGGGGTTTTTTCTTCATTATTTAAGCCTTTTTGGCTGGTGTGACTTATACTCCAGTGCGACTTATATGCCAGAAAATATGATACATCATGAGAACTTAATTTTTGTCCCCATAAAGTCAGAAGGTTCCCATAAATTGAGTGTGTATATAGATTTTAATGCTCACAATAAACTAAAAACAAAAAAAAAAAACTGGGATTAAACCTGGTCTAGATCATGGCTAAACCAGGACCAAACCAGACCAAAGACCAAACGTGAACATATACAGGGCCGGTTCAGTCTATAAGCAGAATAAGCAGCTGCTTAGGGCCCCGAGGCCACCAGAGGGCCCCCAAGAGCCCATACATTTACACTGAAAAAAATATTAATTTTAAATATCGCTAACAAAATATCTACTGCTGCTACATTTCATTTTGAGTCGGGCAGAGGTGAGGGCAGCTCTGTGTCACGGGACCTTTATAATGTTAATATAAACTCACTGTCACCAACTGAAACACATTAAAATCCACCAGAAACGAAGAAAAATGTCTAGAATTCTTCGAGCCCCCCTTATGTGTTTGTGCTCTGTTCTTGTGACATTCTGGATGTTTTCAGTCTGATGTTTGTCACATAAATAAATACAACTAGTCAAGGTGATGAGAGCAAAGTCAATGTGTCAAATGCGAATCACCAATAGCTGAATAGTCGGGGGCCCCAGAGACAAATGCATCTTAGGGCCCCCTGAAAGCTGGGACCGGCCCTAAACATACAGTATAAAAGAGAAAAAAGATTAAACTCTGCTGTTTTCCATTCCAAACCAACCTATTCATTCCCCGCAGCGCTCCCACTCCCCACCAAGGTCAAACGAAATAAAAATGCAACCCCAAATTGGCGGAAATCGAATACAGAAACATAAGTTCATTTAACAACATACGGCGGAGTCAATGAGAACAGCAGACGCCACTTTTTTTCTGCTGGGTTCCATTTGAAAAATAAACTCGACACTGAATGAGTGAAGGACTTCCAGATGAAATGGACCATTGGAGGTTGGGTTTGGGGGATCGCACACGCAGTCTGGCTTCAGCGAATGCTTTATGATGCTTTTATTTCCCCAGCACAGAGACTTTAAATAAGCCTAATGTAATTTTAGACTCCCATAAAGAGACTATGTGGCTGTGCTGCACCAACTTCCATTATAAATTTACCATTGTGTGGCTATTACCGGAGATCTATGGCTGGGAGTTTTCAGTATGCAACGGCATCCATTCCACTACAGCTACTCCCCGGTGCCCCCCTGTATTGACTCTTAGCTTCTCTGGCTGTTTCCTATTGCCCCTAATTAAAACTTTTGCATGACTTTTTGCTGCACTAAAACAGGTGAATTTGAGACGTCGCACACAGAGGTTGTTAAAGGAAAAAGTTGCTGAAGAGGGAGGAAGTCATGGGTTTTGCTACCTGCCGTGTCATTCCCACTCACTCCGGGTCCGGAACAATAAATATTAAATAGCCAACTGCACAGAAATACATGCAGAAAGGTCGTTTTCACATCAGGGATAATGAGCCGTGCAAAGAGGAGGAAAAGCAGTGGCTCGCAAACTGGTACACAACATGGTTTAGCTGCAAATTTACAGCTACTTCATTTTAGAAGAAGCAAAACAACAAACCGAGTGTTACCGCAAGAGGAACATCACAGTTTGAGTGCAGCGGTTTGAGCACCACTGTGGAAGCTACGGTATTTGAGCCTTTGGTAAATGGTCGCATTTTTATATAGCGCTTTTCCAGCTGCAAGGCGTTCAAAGACTTTACATCGAGGAACCGCTCACCCGTTCACACACCAGAGTACAGAGTAGAGGTGGGTTAAGCGTCTTGCCCAAGGATACAATGAGAGTATTCATCTGTAGGAGCTGGAATCACACCTGTCAACCTGTGGGTCAGTGAATGTGACGGCTCAACCAGTGACGTTTATGTCGAGAGCAGGGTTCGAACCGTCAACCCTCAGATCAGTCGACAATGGAGCTACTGTCGCCACAATATGTGTCCTCTGTTTGCAGGTGGAGGCTGGCAACCACTGAGCTGAGATACAGTGGTCCCTTGTTTATCATGGGGGTTCTAAAAATAACCCGCAATAGGAGTATCAACTTTATTTTTTACAATTATTCTATATGTTTCTTGTCTGTAAAACCCCTCACCACACACTTTATACACTTTTCTCACACAGGCATTAACATTTTCTCACATTTCTCTCGTGTTTAAACTCTCTCAAAGTTCAAACCTTCGTCGGTGCCTTTGTCGGTGCAGAACGTTTCATCGACATTGTGGGTTTTGTCGGGGAGAAAACTTGCAAACATACAGCACTTCAGAGTCACACTGTGATCCAACATTTATGTAAATTTGTCTGACACATTCTGTACTGTACAGGAGACACGGAGGAGACTGATGGACAATGGTCTACAGTCCCTCAGCCAATCAGGACGCAGAACACAATGGTCTACAGTCCCTCAGCCAATCAGGACACAGAACACAATGGTCTACAGTCCCTCAGCCAATCAGGACGCAGAACACAATGGTCTACAGTCCCTCACCAATCAGGACGCAGAACACGAGGGTCTACAGTCCCTCAGCCAATTGCAGAACACAATGGTCTACAGTCCCTCAGCCAATCAGGACGCAGAACACAATGCTCTACAGTCCCTCAGCCAATCAGGACGCAGAACACAATGGTCTACAGTTACCAGTTATACTACTGCGATATAGCGAGGGACTACTGTATAGCACTGCAGACTACACACCCTCAGCCAATGACAGTGGCTCTATCCACTGAACTACTGTCGCCCTTGTTGTTATTACTGTTCAGAATACACATTTTAAGAGTGTTGACCTGCTATATAATGAAGTAGAGCAGATGACAGCGCAGACGGATCCCTCCTGCTTGCAACAAACATTTAGGTGAACATGTTTTTTAAGGGTCAGTGGTACCTATCATGTTTGTATAGTGTGTTTTATATAATACAGGGTGTACATACTACAGAAATGCCTGTTAATTCTGTCAAAGAATTTACTCTGTACTGTTGTGGTTACTATCATTATATATAAATCTTTCAGTTTATTTTTCATCATTACAATTTAATAACACTTATAATGACTTAAATATTACACAAAATTGACTCTGGTGATCTTTAAACCACGTTATAATGCCGTTTCCTCCTCAAAAACAGACCTGGAGTTGTGTTTTGTTTCATTCACACATGTTTGAGTAACACTCAAACTCAACAGTCTGTAACATCTCCAAAGCTCAAAATGCTCTGTTCCACCTTGTGATGTCATGAAGTGGTAGTTTTCAAGTTAACAGCTTCTTTTACCTTTAGTTCAGTAGAGATTGACCATTCCAGAGCAGAAATGATTCTAGTGAAGATGTGTGAAGTTTAAAAACACAGTGGAGCACTTCCTGTATTACCACATGATGACATCACAAGGTGGAACGGGATGTTTTCAGTTCCGATCTCATCCTAAATCTGCAGGGTTTGTGTGTTAAACATGTGTGAATGAAACAAAACACCGCTCCAGGTCTGTTTGTGTTGAGGAAACATTAGAAACATAGATCAGAAAATGACGTAACGTGAGGCCTTTTAAAGGTTCGACGCCCTCGTTTTGCTCAAAGGCACAAAGGCAGTCGAGTTTCTCCAGTAAACACCATAAACGTGCACACATCGTGGACATTTCGCATGTGTCTGTGAGGCTAACGTAGCGCCGCCGCCTCTATGGCCCGAACAGTATTGCAGATAAGAGTGAATTTGTGCTGTTTATTCAATATGGCGGAGAATAGTGGCTCTTTGAATCCACCTGGGTAAACAGGTTATTGCCATATCAATCATTTACACAGACATCCGATGGTCCAGACTCAAGACAATATTGACCAAGAAGTGACAGAGACGAATGCTTTGGGCGAGCCACCGTTTCCTCCATCTCGCCTGCTCCTCTGTGCTGTTTCTGCTCTAATTTCCTTGTTTGGTTTCAGATATTTTCTTTCTTTCAAATGAGCCGAGTGTAAACCGAACCTCAAAGCTCGCCTTACGAAACCTTTGAAGCCGAAATTACACTGTGTTAAGTAATAATGTAGATCAGTTGGAACTAGCTCATTATGTTAAAATGCAGAGGGGGGTCAAGATTCATTAAAAAAACAAAAGGAGTTTCCAAATCCACAAGAGGCTGGTGCAACGTCTCTGATATTCTGAAACACATAATCACAAACATCTGGAGAGCGCTGTACGGAGAGATCAAGTCTTCAACGGCTGAAATTCAAGTGTTTCACAAAAAATATCCTTTAAGCTCCTGTCCCTTGTCCCATTTTTACAATCTAAACTTTTATTTTCCGAGTCCGTCCCCCCATTGTCCCGCCATAATCCATAACTTCTCCGATTTCTATCTAACCCAGGTCAGGGTATCTTCAAAACTGCAGCTCTTGTTTCCAATCCATCCTGACGTCCCGAAGTCTAGTCCACGATCTGGAGATGGGTCCCCGGGTGCAGACTGCTCCTCACAGGTTGCCCCAGCGACATTGAAGGACGGGTCAAACGCAGCCGGGCGCATGGATTTAAACATTGTCCAAGTCGAGGCCTGTCTCACATCTTCAGGAAGAATGTTCCAGGTTTTAACTGAACAAAACTGAAACACTGATTCAACACGTTTAGTTCTGGTTTAGTCCTGGTTTAGTCCTGGTTTAGTCCTGGTTTAGTCCATGTTTAGACCTGGTTTAGTCCTGGTTTAGACCTGGTTTAGTCCTGGTTTAGTCCATGTTTAGTCCTGGTTTAGTCCATGTTTAGTCCTGGTTTAGTCCATGTTTAGACCTGGTTTAGTCCATGTTTAGACCTGGTTTAGTCCATGTTTAGACCTGGTTTAGTCCATGTTTAGACCTGGTTTAGTCCTGGTTTAGTTCTGGTTTAGTTCTGGTTTAGTCCTGGTTTAGTCCATGTTTAGTCCGGGTTTAGTACATGTTTAGTCCATGTTTAGTACATGTTTAGTCCTGGTTTAGTCCTGGTTTAGTCCATGTTTAGTCCTGGTTTAGTCCTGGTTTAGTCCATTGTTTAGACCTGGTTTAGTCCTGGTTTAGTCCTGATTTAGTCCTGGTTTAGTCCATGTTTAGTACATGTTTAGTCCTGGTTTAGTCCTGTTTAGTCTTGGTTAAGTCCTGGTTTAGTCCTGGTTTAGTCCATGTTTAGTCCTGGTTTAGACCTGGTTTAGTCCTGTTTTAGTCCTGGGTTTAGACCTGGTTTAGTCCTGGTTTAGTCCTGGTTTAGTCCTCAGTCCTGGTTGAGCTGGTTCACGTGGGCTCTATCACGTGGGAGATGTTCTTTGGTGCTGGTTCATGGAGAGACTTGTTGGAGAGACTTGTTCACACAGAGCTGCTTTAAAGTTTATTCTATGAGCCACAGGAGCCACAGACCTGAGCACAGGACTTATGTCCTCGTATTTCCTGGTTCTAGTCAGGACCTCTCGCAGCAGTGTTCTGCCTTAAGGCTCGTCTGGAGAAGCCAGTGAGCAGGACATTACAGTCGTCTAACCTACTGGAGACAAATGCAGGATAAGTCTCTCTAAATCTGGTTTTGACAGTTTACCTTTGATTTTTGCAAGTGTTTTTAGATGGTAAAAAGCTGCAGATGTTATTGATTTGATGTGACTGTTAAAGTTCAAGTCTGAGTCCATTATTACCCCTAGATTTCTTGCGTTATTTGAAGGAGAGACTAGAGGTAAATTGTGACAAAATAATGCTCAGTTTAATGTAAAATTGCTTGGTTTAATATGTGACGAGAGGATCAGTGTTGACTTTGGTAACATTAGACAAGGAGATGAGTGATCGCAGTGACAGGCTGCTTCAAACTGACAAAATCTGAAATCTCTTGTTCAAACATATATTTAAAGGTGCACTATGCAACTTTTCAGCAGCATAAACATAATTTTCCCCAGCAGGAGCAGCTGTGTGCGTGGCCCGCTCGTGCTTTCTCTCTCTTTACTTTGCTCCGAAAAGCTTCAGTGACGTATTTAAAAACTGTCTTTATCGCTTTGTTTCCTGGATTTTTGAGCAAAAATATTGGCGAAAAAGCAGCAGAATACAGGAACGAAGGCATCTTGTTCAAACGGGAGCAGCGCAATGAAAGAAGAAATAATATATATACATGTTTTTTCCAACAAGATGTCCCTCATTGTCACGCTTTGTCCCACTTAAACAGGTGGTGCTGATCTACATTTGGCTGACGTCCATCTGGTCACCCTGTTGTGGAGTGTGCGTCTGGAAAGTTCCACCGTGTGAAACCATAGACTGTATATATAAATAGACATAGCTAACCTGCTAGCCGCCGCGTTCTAAATACAAAGTGAGGATAGACGCACTTCTTCCAGCTTCATCGACCCGACAATTCACTTCAAACTGGAAAAACGTGGCCTCGTTCTGCGTAACTGCTGCAGTGAGCCTCGTGTTTTTGGTTTTAAAATGATCCTGTATTTTTATTTCGCTGATATGAGCATTAATAACAGACGATCAGGCGGCTTCTTTCCCCGAGGTCGCGCAAACCTAGCGTTAGCCACAAGTTTGGTGGACTGCCTACTGTAACGGCACTGTAACGAACTGCTCATTTTCACGTCATTCAGTACCACGTAACAATACAAAGCTAACGGAAAAATGTTTCAACCCAAATTAAACTTATAAAATTTTGAATCAGCGCTCCAGCATACATTCATTAACGTGTGTTCTTGTGCTGTTGCTAACGGTAAATCATTTTCTTGAACTATATTATTTCCAACAGCATCAGAACTTTTCAAGAACCTTCTGAAGTCTCCAACGTGTTACTGAGAAGAGAAGTGAAGCTACCAAAATAAAATACCCAGGAGCAATGCGCACTTCTGTTTTTTTTTCAAAATAAATGTCAAAATGATCAAATTCAAATATGGACTCAAACGAAACATAATACACAAACAGGACGTGGTAATAAGTGCGTTTTTAACACTGTTGCACTGCTAAACCAGCAATGTGGGCGGAAAGGGGTGTTACCTTTAACAGCCTCGCTCCTGATTGGCTCGTTGGTTGCTATGATTCTTGAGGTCAGAATTCCAAAGATGGAAATCGGCTCAAAATCGGCCATTATACCTGCTCTAGCCTTGATGAACTTTATTTGACTGGAGCCGAACACTGTGGGTGAAACATATCTATCTTCTATTTCTTCAGTTACAGGTGTAAAAACTAAAAAAACATGGATTCTTACCATAAGCAGGGTTGCCTTTCCACAGATCTGACCTGCAACTTGTTGTGGCATCACCTTTCCTCCATGAAGATAACGATAACACAGCAAAACAAAGCACGGACATCTCCATGGAGACCAACAGGCAGACCCTCCCCCAGAAAAGTCACATCATGAACCTTTAAAGTTCTGTGTACTTTTCCTACATTCCGTCAGTGTTTTAGTCTCTCTCTACATCATTTGTTTCGTGAACATCTGTTTGAATGATCCAACATCAGAAACACGACAACTTCTCCACACGCCTTATCGCATCGTCACTTTTCCGTCTCTGAAAACTCTGAGATGGAAACAAGTTTGAACGTTTGAAATGTCCTGAATCTTCTGCAGCACAGTGCTCACAGCTGTGCACTTTGCAAAGACCAAAATCGTGTCTGCTAACCACTCCCATTAGAGCAGTAATTGGCCCCATTTCCAGCTGCCAGCCTCAATCACGTCTCCGAGGGTCCCTGCCTCATACTTACCACTACTTACTACTATTAAAACACATGGACGGCTAAGTGTCCAAGATGCAGACAGAAAAGACAGGGGGCTGTTAGGGAAGTCTGGGAGTTTGTAGAGAAAAAGGCAGTTTGGAATAAGATTGTCAAAAAATCGAACAAATCACATGAAAAGGACGAAGTTGGATCTTTGCTGAGTCGTTTTAGATTGATCTACACGCCAGTCAAAAGTTTGGACACACCCTCTAATTCAGTTTTTTTTTTTTTTCTCTATGTCTCGTTGAGGTATGATCCATTCAAATCTGTCAACTGGACAAAAAGTTGAAGGAGTGAAGACGTTTCGCTGCTCATCCAAGTCACTTCTTCAGTTCTGGTCTCACACATATTCTTCTGGCAATAGAGCTAGCCAGTATGCTAACAGGTGTGAGAAGAACACCCATTAGAGGCCTGAACGATCATGCAAAGTATGACTCAGACACGGTTCACACTTGCAGCTCATTAACCTACAAACTGAACCTGTAAACAATAGCTCTTCACAGTTTCACAGATATAAGGCAGTGTCCAGCAGTAATCTGACCAGAACTGAAGAAGCGGCCAAATGTCTTCACTCCTACAACTTTTTGTCCAGTTGACAATTCAATTCAATTTATTTCTGTAAAGCCAGAACAGCAGACGCCTCTTAGGGCTGAACATGGAGTTGATTAACAGGAGGGGATCTAGGGTCAAGGGAGTCCAAAGTCTCCTTCCCTTTGCTTCCAGCTCACCACCAGATCAAGGGGATCCAAGGGTCAAATTAGAAAATCAACAATGAAACAGAAACAGACAAGCAGATTAATCAACAGAAAACAAGCAATGGATAACTGTCCCAGAACATCTCCTGTCCTTAGACCCCTCCAACAGGCAAGGAAAAACAGGTCCTCGGGTTCGTGGGTGGGATCAAAGGAGGGAAAACCTCGAGAAGAACCACCGTGACCAGTGCAGGAGAGAATCCACTCCCATGGACGGCGGGGGCTGCAGATGTGTCCAGGACTAAGGCGCATCCATTTGCAGAAAGAGTTAAAGTCTGTATGGGCCAGAGTTCTGACTCCGAACGAAGCTTCCAGTCCATCTTATACCCATGGCAGGTGGAGGTAATCTCATTGACGAGGGAGCAGGACTGGAAGACACAGGAGGGGATCTAGGGTCAGCCAGGTGAAGGAGGGTCAGAAGGGGATCTAGGAGGTCAAGGGACAGTCCCTCAAGGCAAACCTCCCTTTTCTCTTCACAGCTGAGCCACGTCAAACCCTTGAAACTTCTCTCAGTGCAAAGCGGGGTCCCAAAGCATGGTTTTCTCTCCACAGCTGCCAAGCAAAGGGTGGCTGTATTAAATCTTTTAAATCGACAACAGTTTGCAGCGGGGTTTTGAGCAAATTTTTCTTTACTACATTCCATACACGCCCAGTCATAGTTTTGATGCTTCAGTGAGAATAATCCTGGAAATAATAAGAAACAAAGATGCAAAAGTGAGTCCAAACTTCTACCTACTCGTGTTTGTCACATGGATAATATGAAATCCATTTTATCCATTAGCGCGTTTTGCATGTTTTCATTTTCCAGGCTCTTGTGAAATCTGATGCCTCGTTTTGTTATGTCCATCGCTCATATAACCTTTAAAATAGATGGACAAAACTCTGGTAAAGTTTCAAACTGAACAGGCACATCACAAGTCAGACTTAAAACCTCGAAAAGTCGTTCTCTCCTTATACGTCTCCTTTAAAATACATTATAATTTTTTCATTACACGCTATTTGGACACCACAAAGAAAGCAATAATACGACTAACTTACTCTCGCATTAGCACAGAGACAGCAGTAGTCCCCGACCTGTGCCCGTATGCAAATGTAAAGGTGAATCAAGTGAAATCAGCCAGTGAACGTGAAAGTGTGCTGACCATAATGTATTCATGAGAGCATTGCATTATGGGATATTCACCGTCTAACCCCAACCGCTCATGCAAATCATAAAGTAGAGAGAGTTCTGCGATTCATTGATTAATATGTATGGGATTTAAAACTGAGCCTACTGAAGCCTGTTAGGACAGTGGTATCTGAGACTTAGTACTACAACTATGGGCCCGCAGTACACTCTGGAAGGTCAGTTATGAGAGTAATACTGCATCAGATTTATAAAGCACTTTTTGGACAGTCAAAGACACGTTACAGCAGAGGTGCCCGAACTCTTTTCACCAAGGGCCATATCCTGAAAAGTATTCGACACGTTGGGCCACAGTCGTCAATACAGTGCATAATTCAGACGGTGCATTTAACATAGTTTTGACTTCATACTTTAAATAAGGCTTGAAATATTAATATTAGGTCTGTCTGACAATGCAGTGTGATGTTGCTTAGGTTACGTTGGTAGGATTACTCAAATTTGCAGTAAAAAGTACTGATTATGATCAGTTGTGTGGCACACTCTCGAGAGGGGACCCCCCCCTTTCTCCCAAGGACCTCCCACAATGCTACCCACTCTTATCTCAGCAACGCCACCTAGGTTTGAGGAGACTAGGGCTCCAGGTAGACCACGGGGGTGAGCAGTGACTTGCCAGAGTGCAATTTAAACATTTATTACAAAAATTAAAAGCACAGTAAAACACGTTAACTAAAACGGCTTGGGCAGGAGGGCTGCAGGTTGCGGGGGTTTCCCAGTCTTGCTCCGGCTCCTCCCGACCACAGCGCAGTGAAGACCCTCCTCCGGCCGCCGCGCCGCGCCGCTCCGCGTCACTCCGGGTGCGTCCCTGGCTCCTCCAAGTGAGCTGCCGCCTTTTCCTGTGAGGGGGACAGGACAAACTGCCAGTGGGGAGGGTACGTTAGTCCTCTCACAGCCCACCCCAAGTGTGGCCGACTCACCGCGCTGGACGGCGATCAAGCCGTCCAGTAGTGGTTATGCGCCCCGTAATAGGACCCGCCGTCCTCCGGTCCTCCACCGCTCCAGCCGCCGCACTGCCTCGCTCCGAGTCTGCGCTGCTCCGAGTTCCTCACCAACCCACGCCGCTCCGAAAAGCCCTGGCTCCAACCTATATCTACCGGCGTCCTTCCGTCCCCTTCTCCGGCTACTGTCCCCGTCTGTTTCTCGGTTCACTGTCCGTGCGCGACCCCGTGTGACTCTCCCCGTGTCCTTTCCTGGGGCTTCTCCTGCCCGTGCCCCCGGGCCTCTCCTGCCCGTGCCCCTCTCCCGTCCTCTGTCCCTTGTTCCTTTTTTTCCACTTCTCTGTGTCCTGTCAGTCTCAGTCGATCTTTATCAGGCCTGCTCTTAAGATTCACACCTGCAGTCAATCGAGACAATTGCAGGAGGGCAGGACATTTGCACTATACATAGGGTGGGGCCACGCCCAAAACAGGTAAAGAAAAATCACAATAACTCAAAACATGCAAATAACACAAAACACATGCACAAATTAAATAAATGGGCCACCTTCCCACATCCCCCCACGCCAAATGGGTGCCAGTCCCTGGACCAACAGTTCAGTCTCCAACAAGCAGGGCACCATCCTCCAATGGGACCAATAGATCGACAAGGAATTTGTTCAGGTACATCTACTACAGGGTAATAAAACATCAAGGGCAGTTCTTGGATTTCAGTCTGATTATTGGTAGGAGCAATGCAAGGTCCTCTTTACCACCCCCACTTCCAGTCGGACATGTTTTACTAGGTCGCCTACTACATCGCAATTACATGGGGCTCCAGCTGCAGTTTGCCCTGGTCTTGTCTATTCGGTCAACCACACTTCTCATGTCAAAGTTCACTCACCTCCGATCCTTCTGCTGCCTATACCAGCCCAAACTCTTCATTGGGGGTCAGGTCAACATTACAGCCACTACGCACATCTACATCTTTCACTTACTATAGACGGCCAATCTTGGTAGCAACCTAGAGTCATGGGATAATTATTCAACTTCTCAATTAGACAGGGATCCTACCGCTTAGCAACCACGAACGTCCAGGCCAGACTGTTCGGCTCGTCAGACCTCAATCAGGCCACGGTAGTCCCCCAGCTGGTCCAGCATGAGCTCGTCCCCAAACCATCACCTCCTTCGAGCAGGGCTCCTGTCTCGTCACTGAGCTGGCCACACACACACACACACATCCCCGGACCCATCCTCGGTGCCAACAGCCAGTCTCCAGCATAGGGTAGACTTCGTTCTCCATACCTGCTGAGACCTTGGGCTTCCACCAGGAAAAGACAGGCCTTTCATGGGTTAAGGAACACAGCATTCTAACAAGTTCCAATTACATTCAGTCGCGACAGGAGCACCTCTTGGATCATTTCACTGCCCTCAATTTTAAAGTCCATTACTGTGTGTCCTGTGCAGGGGATTTAAGACCATTCGCTGCCTTCAGCTTAACATAGGAGGCTCCATTGTTTACACACTATACTCTGAGAAATGTTTTTAAAACAATCCCTATTACATTAGCGCAACTTATGACCCAAGGTCCAGGAATCCCTCCATGTTGGCACCTTCCTACTGACACATCCACGTAGGGGCAAAGCTATAATGGCCCTTTGGTCCCCTCCCAGACCAGACCCCATTGCATGGACCTCAACAGTAAGACACCTTACTTCAAAACTGGCTGCTTACATCTCTGGCAGTATGACTTGACTGATCGTAACTTCTGCAAATCTGCCTACCTCCTCCATTCCGACAGTTACTGGAGTAAGGCTGCTGGTACCTTCCCTCAGACCAAGGCCAGGTGGGTCGTTCTTGTGGCGCACAGACATGTGTGCAGAGCTGTCCAATCAGAGCCTTCACGAGCTCCCAGGCAATGTCCTTCGTCCAGTCCTTTAGGTCCTGTTTCCACAAGTGGTTATTCACATTCAAAAAAAAAAAACCTTGCATTTGCACTTTCCATTCCAAATATCTCAAATTACCATCATGGCCCTAATTTAGGCAGCCAAGGGGGCCCCGGGTAAATAGGCATTATTTTGACTTTAAAATTTAAAAAAACCAATTTACAAAAAATAAAATAATCTCTGGCTAAGACACTGCTCACAATCCCGTGATCCTGTCAGCAACGCCAGAAAGATGTGGCACACTCTCGAGAGGGGACCCCCCCCTTTCTCCCAAGGACCTCCCACAATGCTACCCACTCTTATCTCAGCAACGCCACCTAGGTTTGAGGAGACTAGGGCTCCAGGTAGACCACGGGGGTGAGCAGTGACTTGCCAGAGTGCA
Source organism: Periophthalmus modestus (assembly GCA_019594935.1). Classification (NCBI taxonomy): domain Eukaryota; kingdom Metazoa; phylum Chordata; class Actinopteri; order Gobiiformes; family Gobiidae; genus Periophthalmus; species Periophthalmus modestus. Next base: position 211,113 of record JAIEZT010001341.1, read on the forward strand.
ATTTAAACATTTATTACAAAAATTAAAAGCACAGTAAAACACGTTAACTAAAACGGCTTGGGCAGGAGGGCTGCAGGTTGCGGGGGTTTCCCAGTCTTGCTCCGGCTCCTCCCGACCACAGCGCAGTGAAGACCCTCCTCCGGCCGCCGCGCCGCGCCGCGCCGCTCCGCGTCACTCCGGGTGCGTCCCTGGCTCCTCCAAGTGAGCTGCCGCCTTTTCCTGTGAGGGGGACAGGACAAACTGCCAGTGGGGAGGGTACGTTAGTCCTCTCACAGTTGGACCAGATCAACTGAAGGCCCGAGGGCCAATAAAACATGGTCTGAGGGCCACATTTAGTATTTACTAAGCTACCAGTCTGTGCCACTGGTCCCTCCGACCACAACCACCAACTCTCACACAACACTTTCGTACTTTCACACTAGGCAATGCAGGTAAAGTGTCTTGCTTAAGAACAAGACACTTTAAACCAGGACTAAACCAGGACTAAACCAGGACTAAACCAGGACTAAACCAGGATTAAACCAGGACTAAACCAGGAAAAAAACAGGACTGAACCAAGATGAAACCAGGACTAAACCAGGACTAAAGCAGGACTAAACCAGGATTAAACCAGGACTAAACTAGGACTAAACCAGGACTAAACCAGGACTAAACTAAGAAGAAATCAGGATTATACCAGGACTAGAACAAACTGAATCTACATAATGACTAAAGGTTCAAATCAGGACGTATTGCAGGTGTATTGCACAGAACACTGCACAGATTTCATAGTTACTACCCTCCCTTTCACTCTGGGCGTAAGGGACTAGTGTTATAATTATGTAAAAACTAATATGAGGATAGTAAAAGCCAAATGTAAAATCTGCCAACTGGACAAAAAGTCGTAGGAGTGAAAATGTTTCGCTGCTTCTTCAGTTCTGGTCAGATTACTGCTGGACTCTGCCTTATCTGTCTATTTTCTTTGTTTCCTTTGTTTGCTTTGGGTCTGAGGATGGAGTTATTTCGACATGTTCTTATATTTGCTGAGTCTGTCCCTGTCAAAGAAAAAATACAATCTTTTTCTCTTGTCCAGTTTCTCCTTTGTCTTTCCATCGTTGTAAAGTCGACCTTCATCACCATAGTGCCACATTTGTATGAAAAATGCCTTTAAAATTACAATTACTTTTTAAAGCAAATTTGTATACTAGGGTGACAGTAGCTCAGGTGGTACAGTGTTTGTCCACTGACCCGAAGGTTTGGCAGTTCAAGTCCCGCTCTCAGATCCTGCTTCCACAGATGAACGGCACATTTTTATATAGAGCTTTTTCCAAGTCACTTTACATCAGGGAACCAGTCACCCATTCACACACCTGTGCACACAGACGCATGGGGGCGAGGTGGCTTAAGTGTCTTGCCCAAGGACACAACAACAGCATTCATCTGTGAGAGCTGGAGTCGCACCGCCAACCTGTGGATCAGTGGATGTGACTTTCCAACCGATGATGTTTAACCTGTTAGGACCCGACCTCTTTCACGGCTTTATTCATTTTTCTTTGTTATTTGGGCTGATTGGACCTGGTCAGTGTAAAAACAAAGAAATATATATTTTTACATGATGTAGTTTCTGAGATAAATGATGTCCACATATGAGGACATCCGTTAGATCCAATAGAAAATTTGAATAATGATTTGCTAAAACTATTTATTAAGTCCATGAAACAGCAACATTTGTCCTGATGTAAAAACAATTATGCCTCTTGGAACAATTTGTCTCATTTGAAGAGCTGTGCAGGAAGACATAAGCCTTTACAAAAAAAAATTAAAAAAGAAAGAAAAAAAAATAAAAAAGAAAGAAAAAAAATATTCTGAACATTCTAAAATCTTCAAAATATTCAACATTGAACATTTTTGCATTGTTCCTGTTCTTGTCTGCTGTTCTTCTTCTTCTAAAAATGTGCATTGTGGTGTAGAAAAGCCCAAAAAATGTGACGCCAGGTCCCGGGACGTTAAGTTGAGAGCGCGATTTGAAAGTGGACACTCTACCAACTGAACCACTGTCGCCCCAAAGCTGTCGTTGTGTCCTTGAGCAAGACACTTAACCCGCCTCCCCAGAGTCTGCGTACCCTGGTGTATGAACGTGTGTGTGAATGGGTGTCTGCGTGTCTCTGAGTGACTCGAAAGTGGGAATGCGCTGTCTAAAAACACGACCATTTACCAGAATAATCCGACTTATTCTGGTATTGTTCGTATTGTCTTCAATCATAATCACATTTCAAGGTAACAGCCATCCCACCAGCACACCGTCAGCCAGGAAAAAAGCCATCCGTCTGTTGTTAATATCACGCTGATGAGGCATAGAAACGATATAGCCTATAATGTTGTTGTTTTTTTGTCTGGAAAACTGCAAAAGACCACACAGCTTAAATCCACATTGTAATTGCGTTACTGTTTACTGTAGCAGAAATTAATTAAGGAGATTGGAGACGCCGCCTTGTAACCGGGCCATCCCTCCATTTTGTGTAGCACTAAAAAAAATCTGAAATCTCTCCAATGATTCCCCATTAAACAGCACTTCACCTGCTCTGACTGACTGCCTCCTAATTGGAAAAGTGAAATTTACATATTCTCGTGCCATAGCTGAAGGGGGCATATAGAATAGACAAACAGTGATTGTAATGAGGCATCAGTCATCACGGAGGAAATGAGAGGCCACGAGTTTGGGCTGTGGGGTATTTTTAACCTCGTTTATGCCCCGACTTTGATGGCACTGTTATGCAACCATGAAGTCCGACCACAGTCTGCAGACACTGGTTTGAAGTGGGTCCATTCATAAAACTCACAATGTGTTTACCAGGTCGTCCAGCAGCCAGGAAAATATAACACTACTATATACTTTAAACATAACATAAAGATCGGGTCAGGCGTTTTAAGTTACAAGCATCGTTCAGTTGTGGTTTGTGGTTATGGTCCAGATCAAAAAGAATTCTATACATCGTTTTAAAGTTGCGTTTTTGAAGATTCGAGAACGTCTAGCCGTGTTGTAACGTTGTCACCTCGTTAAAAACAGTCCTGTTGTGTTTTGTTTCATTCGCGCATGAAGAAAAGACTCTCCATCACAGAAATTATAAGGTGTGTACACATGTGGGAGCTGGAACAGTTTGGACGCACTTGTTCATGTATGTTTTTTTACACTGTAGAGTCTCACTGAAGCATCAAAACTATGAAAGACACATGTGAATGAAAAAACTAAAACCCTTTGCTTTGAACCCTTGTTTTTTGTCATTTCTTGACCCTGACGTGGCTCAGCTGTGAAGTAAAAACCATTTCAGGGACGTCATCAAGAAGCTCATCGAGAGAAGGACGAGAGTTTGAGCTGTCGACAAAGCAAAGGGTGAATCTAAAAATATTTCGTAGAGTTATTTCACTTTTTTCTTCACTACATAATTCCATAGGTCTTGCTTCATATATGTCGGGATAGTCGCACTCAAATTCACAGAAGACAAAATTAAAAACCGTGACTAAGTCGAGAGCCAAATTAAACATTTATTGAAACATTTTTAACATGATGTGCATGTTTTTCCGAAGAGGAGGATTAAATTTGAGTGAAGCGACAGGCAGCAAATGCTAATAAGCGGAAACAGAAGTGGTGGCGCCAACACATTTGCAAAGCATTCTGGGATTCGTAGTATAAGCGATGCATGCTCTACACTGGCGCAGCGGCCGGCGGGTCAGCTCTAACACGTATTTGATATGATCTCACAGGCCAAATTTAATTATATTGAGGACCAAATTTGGCTCGCGGGCCTGAGTCTGACATGTCTGATATATGTGATGTCTCGTATGTATTTAAAATGTAGAAAGTAGTAAAATAAAGAAAAAAACACTGCATGAAAGGGTGTGTCCAAACTTTTCACTCTTATATTTTATTCTATGACACCCAGATTCATCATGACAAACTAATGTAATGTAAACTTATGTAAACGTCGTAGTGAATGCAGTTTAAGTTACCTCTGTCCTGTCCTGTCCTCGCACTGGCTCCCTGTCCACTTCAGAGTTCATTCTAAAATTTTAATGTTCGTTTTTAATGTAGTCAGTGGTCTTGCACCCTCCTACCTGTGTGAGATTTTGAGCCCTCACCAACCCAGCAGAGCTTTACATTCTGCTGGGCAACATCTGCTGGAGGTCCCCCCAGTCCCGGGGCAAACAGTGGGGTGATCGCTCTTTTACAGTGGCCGGTCCAAAACTCTGGAAGTCTTTGTCCATTGGGTTACGTTCCATCACTGACCTGCCTTTGTTCGAAGCCAAACTTAAAACTTACCTATTTAGAACGGCTTTTAACACTTAGTGGCACTTTCTTTATTTTAATGGTGTAATGTGCTTTGTTGACTTATTTGTATGATATTTGTTGTTTTTTATCTTGTTTTTAATGTTGTACAGTTTGGTCAGCTTTGGTTGTTGGAAGGTGCTATAGAAATAAAGTTTGATTGATTGATTGAAGTTCAGAAAAGTCCAGACGTGTTTAGCATAGACGTGTTTAGTAGCATAGCAATTTTAAAGAGGGGCAATTATGTTAAATCAATTTCTTCTCCAGGTTTCTCTCATGTTATAACGTCGTTCCCTCATCAAAAACATGTCTGAAGAGGTTGTAGATGTCATCAATACATGTTTGAGTAATCTAGCGATCTCTCCCAGGCCCTATTCAGACCCTCCTTATGGTTACCTGTAAGATTATTCATCTGTGGGAGCTGGAGTCACAACGCCAACCTGTGGGTCAGTGGATCGAACCGCTCGACCAACAAAGTTTACGTCGAGAACTGGATTCAAACCACCGACCTTCAGATCAGTGGACGAACTCTTCAACGACCAACTGAGCTACTGTACGTTCTGAGCACCAAATGGACCAGGTGGAGTCTTGCCCAAGGACACAACAACTTCCGAAACCAATTCTCGAAAATCCAATTAGTTTTCTGAGCATGTAAGAAGTTGTATCCTGTGCATATACATTTCCCTGTAGTGTAATAATACGCATACACCATTTCACATTAGCATTCCCTGAACATACGTCATCTTTAATTAGAAACAACCTAATGTTCCAAAACAATTAGCTTGACCAATAAAAGCCCGGGCTGTATGTATAATGTAGGATTAGCTGCAGGCCAAATGCAAATACTCAGAAGTAACGCTCTGTAAACATTTTTAATATAAGCAGTGCGTATCTGCTGGCTTCTCTTTCAGACTTCAAACTTCTCTCTCCTTCAAAATAACACTGCATTTGCTTCGCTTATTGTTTTACATCAGATGCCCTCCCTGATGCAATGCTGAATTTATTTAAGGTTGTGAAGGAAAGTATGGAAAAGTATGCAAACCTGTGATCTATGACGACTGATAGATGTGGGTCAGTTTGAAGGAGCACAGTGGACTTCGACATGGAGGTATTATTCCTTTGCCAAGAAAGTTCCTCTGTAGGGCATTAAATGTATCTAACTTCATGGAGACAACCCGGTACCATCACCAAGTCAAGTCACATATCGGCGGAGAGACGACTCCTTTTCATAGTAAGAACGTTTTTCGAGATTACTTTGAAGTGGAACTTTTGTGTCACAATATGCACATTTGTCATAATTTGCACATTTTAAATCACAATATTCATCTAAAACAACTTAATAAAAGAACTGCAGTGTCCAACGGGAGCTGACGTCGCCGTAAATATCATATCGTCACAACAAAGAGCCGTGTAGCTGTTGGCGCCCCCTATGGACAGCTGCTCATCACAATGGCAAGTAGCTGATTTTTTTTTCATTTGTACCAAAATGGCTACATAACACTGCCGAATCCTTAAAGTATCACCGATTAAGAAAACTGGAGAACGAAGTGCGTACGGCACAGTGGGCGTGTACCAGTGGAGGTGAAAATGGGTTGATCGACAAAATGGCGTCTTGAAAATAAGAAATTAAAGATTATTTAAACATCAGTCACTCCAAAAACAACTTCAAGAGGGTCAATGAGAAGGAAACAACTATAACTATAGCTATGAAAAGTCAATTTTGCAGAATAGGTTTGCTTTAAACCACACACACCTGGAGTAAATGACTAAGTTTAATGCCATACTGTGAAACATTCCAGGCAAACCGAGAACCATGACGAGAAGCAGACTCGTGACCCTTCACCAGAAAATTTACGTACACCGTGCACCTTTACTTTCTACTTTCTCTACACGAAAACTATGATATGTATTTACACATTTGAGTGATCCATGGTCTAAGTCTCCAGATGTAATAATCCGTTACCATAGTGATAAAAGATTATTCATATTTCTTTTTAATGATCTTCTCAATCAACCACTGTCAGCGTTAGCATCTGTGTCGTGATGTAACACAACTCACGGCACAATGAAAAGATCTGTCTCAGCTCTGGTTCAGTTTACCATAGACCAGATATATCTTTTTTTCTTTTAGCTGCAGCAAACTTAGGGGAGGGTGTAGCCTGCAGTGTTACCCATAAAACTATCACTACTGAACTTCACCTGCAAACAGAAGACACATACAGGGGACAACAGGAGCTAAGTTGGTAGATGTTTGTGTAATCCCTCAGTCCCTCAGTTGGCCAGGTCAGATCCATCCTCATCCAGGTCTGATCATGGTCGTCCACGTCTGATTCTTTGTCATCCAGGTCTGATCCATTGTGTCTGATCCATTGTCGTCCAGGGCTGATCTTTCATGGTCCAGGTCTGATCCTTTTGTAGTCCAGGTCTGATCCATCCTCGTCCAGGTCCGATCCATCGTTGTCCAAGTCCAGTCCATCCTCGTCCAGTTCTGATCCATGTTCGTCCAGTTCTGATCCATCCTCGTCCAGGTCTGATTCTTTGTCATCCAGGTCTGATCCATCGTCGTCCAGCTCTGATCCATCCTCGTCCAGGTCTGATCAATGTTCGTCCAGGTCTGAACCATTGTCGTCCAGCTCTGATCCATCCTCGTCCAGGTCTGATCAATGTTCGTCCAGGTCCGATCCATCCTCGTCCAGGTCTGATCCATCCTCGTCCAGGTCTGATCCATCCTCGTCCAAGTCTACTTCACCGCTGTCCAGATCTGAACCATCCTCGTCCAGGTCTGATCCATCGTCGTCCAGGTCTGATCTACCATCGTCCAGGTCCGATTCATTGTCATCCAATTCCGATCCACCATTGTCCAGGTCTGATCCATCCTCGTCCAGGTCTGATCCATCCTCGTCCAGGTCTGATCCATCCTCATCCAGGTCCGATCCATCCTCGTCCAGGTCCGATCCATCCTCGTCCAGGTCTGATCCATCGTCATCCAGGTCTGATCCATCCTTGTCCAGGTCTGAACCCTCGTAAAAGCCAAAGCTGTGTATATAACTCCATTCTCAAACCCAAAGCAAACTCAAGACACAAACCGAATAATAGAGCTAGCCAGTAGGGCCATTAAACCTGAAAGTTTAAACAATAGCTGTTTTCAGTGTAGTCCCTTCAGTGTCCACCAGTAATCTGACCAGAACTAAAGATGAGCAGCCAAACGTCTTCACTCCTACAACTTTTTGTCCAGTTGACAGATTTTACATTTGGTTTTCACTCAGCAGGTAAAGTGTTTGTCCACGGATCCGAAGGTTGGCGTTTCGAATCCCACTCTCGACATAAACATCACTGGTTGAGCGGTCAGATCCAGCTCCCACAGATGAATGCTATCGTTGTGTCCTTGGGTAAGACCCCTAACCCACCTCGCCCCCAGTGTCTGTGTACTCTGGTGCTGGTGTAAAGTGCCTTGAAGGTGGAAAAGCAGAAGACTTCACAGTATTCTATCGGCCTATGATGTTTTATGGACTTGGGAGCAGGTTGAACTACTATTGTTACTGTGCAGATTTGTAAGGTGTAGATCACTGGCTGCAGGTGCTGAGGTTTCTACAGAGAATATCCAGATCAGAGAGACTCCTTTTGGGAATTATTTCACCTCAATTTGAGCTTTGCACCTGGCAACGCAAATGAAAAACTCATGCGAGGCTTATTCTGGCTTTTGGTTATTTTGCTTCCCAAAAATTGAATATATTTCAAGGACAAGCAAAACCCGATACTGTGGTGCCACAAATGCAATTCAATAATCTGGTAACAAACTTTTATACACACACCTGCTCCTGTTTTTAAAGTTATGTTTTGGTTGTATTTTTTTGGTATTTGAACAAGGTACCTATGAAAAGAAGAGTTTGCATGTTCTCCTTGGGCTCTCCCTGTAGAAATGTAGGAAAAAAAAGTGCTTTGGATAATTGTCTTGTGAACCAAAACACCAAATTATAACATAAATAACTTGAGAATCTTACAGTAAACAGCCTGCCTTCAAATTAAGCATATTTTTGTTGGATAAGTGTCGTAACTTTGGGGACAGCTCCGTACGATCGTTAAAATATGTGGGAAAGATTGACATTTTTCTGTTAGATCTTGTTATTGTGTAAAACAGCTTCTTGGAAAACTTGGAAATATAAGTTCTGTTTTGATGGGTGGAAACAGAAGAAGCAGAAAGACAATTATCCAGTAGAATAAAACGATGAAAGTGACGTGGACGGGGTCTCAGACAGGCGGCGGTGCCAGTCCAGTCAGTGCAGCTTAAAGGAGGTTCAGAGTGGCCCATACAGAGCACTTAGGCCTAATCCTATTAGACTTCTACAGAGGCACTGGTGCTAACATGTTTGCACTTTTATTAAGCCTATTGTTAGACTATTACGACACAAAAACCTCAAATCCCCACTGAAAATTCTGAGGCCCTTTCCCAAATTCAGAAGTGACATAATTTATAATTTCATATTAATCAGAGCTAAGTTTGTGGCTTGACGTTGTTAAATCAGACCTATTGTGCTTCTGTAGTTATAATCTACAACATCCTCGGATCATTATGTTAGAATTTAGGCATTTTAAGACACAATATTCATCTAAAACGACTTAATAAAAGAGACAAATCCGCTGATTTCCACGTTAGAAAACTGTGGTGCCCAATGGAGCTGACGTCACTGAAAACGTCATTACAACAAGGAGCCATGGAGCTACTGACCAGGACTAAACCAGGACTAAACCAGGACTAAACCAGGACTAAACCAGGACTAAACCAGGACTAAACCAGGACTTAACCAGGACTAAACCCGGACTAAACCCGGACTAAACCAGGACTAAACCAGGACTAAACCAGGGCTAAACCAGAACTGAACCAGAACTAAACCAGGACAAAACCAGGACTAAACCAGGACTAAACCAGGACTAAACCAGGACTTAACCAGAACTAAACCAGAACTAAACCAGGGACTGAAACCAGGACTGACCAGAACTAACTAAAGGACAGGACTAAACAGGACTAAACCAGAACTGAACCAGAACTAAACCAGAAACTAAACCAGGACTAAACCAGGACTAAACTAGGACTAAACTAGGACTAAACCAGGACTAAACCAGGACTAAACTAGGACTAAACATGGATTAACCCTATGGGTAGCTGCAGACCACATTAGCGAATCCTACGAGTTTCACCGATTAAGAAAATAAAACTGGAGAAGGAAGTGTGCACAGAGCAGAGGGCGAGTGTCTCGTCAAAATGGCATCTTGAAAATAAGCGATTAAAGATCGCTCAAAACACACGAATCACTCCAAAAACAACTTCGAAAGGGTAAATGGTGAGAGGAAACGAGAACGTGGTTAAAAACTTTAAAAGTCCATTTTGCAGATTAAGTCAGTTTAAACCATTAAATCCTATCCCCCTGACCCAGGCCTAAGAACAAGACGGAGACACTTTTCCCTGTCAAAGACCAAAATACTGCTACAATAAGACTGTTATTCCTGCATTCTGTCCAGAAGGCACGTTTCCAGCCTCTTTACAATTTCATTATTATTTGTTCATTCTCCATATGCTCTTATAAATGTAACAGGACCACACTTTTATAGCCACACTTGCCCTGAGGTAAACAGCAGAGTGTGTGGCTGCCAATCTGCACCAACAGCCCGATAACCAACAATCATTTGCATTTATTCTGAGTTTATTTTTTCAGTCATTTGGCATAATCAAAATTTTTTTTAAAAACTGAGCAGTATTCTCTCGCCAAAACTTATTAACATAAATTAGTGTCTTGCCAATGGGCACAACAGGACAGGACAGACAGGAACCGGGGCTGGACCACGAACCTTCAGGTCAGTGGGTGTAGCTCAGAGAACAGATGAAAGCAGCTTTAAGGTCCATGAACCAGCACCAAAGAACATCTCCCACATGTTAGAGCCACATGAACCATCTCTGAGGACTAAACCAGGACTAAACCAGGACTAAACCAGGACAGAACCAGGACTAAACCAGGACTAAACCAGGACTGAACATGGACTAAACCAGGACTGAACATGGAACAGGACTAAACCAGGACTAAACTAGGACTAAACCAGGACTGAACCAGGACTAAATCAGGACTAAACCAGGACTAAACCAGGACTAAACCAGGACTAAACCAGGACTAAACCTGGACTAAACCAGGACTAAACAAGGACTAAACCAGGACTAAACCAGGACAGAACCAGGACTAAACCAGGACTAAACCAGGACTAAACCAGGACTAAACATGGACTAAACCAGGACTAAATCAGGACCAGGAACCAGGACAGAACCAGGACTAAACCAGGACTAAACCAGGACTAAACCAGGACTAAACCAGGACTGAACATGGACTAAACCAGGACTAAACCAGGACTGAACATGGACTAAACCAGGACTAAACTAGGACTAAACCAGGACTGAACCAGGACTAAATCAGGACTAAACCAGGACTAAACCAGGACTAAACCAGGACTAAACCAGGACTAAACCAGGACTGAACATGGACTAAACCTGGACTAAACAGGACTAAACAAGGACTAAACCAGGACTAAACCAGGGACAGAACCAGGACTAAACCATGGGACTAAACCAGGACTAAACCAGGACTAAACATGGACTAAACCAGGACTAAATCAGGACTAAACCAGGACAGAACCAGGACTAAACCAGGACTAAACCAGGACTAAACAAGGACTAAACCAGGACTGAACATGGACTAAACCAGGACTAAACCAGGACTGAACATGGACTAAACCAGGACTAAACCAGGACAAAACCTGGACTAAACTAGGACTAAACATGGACTGAACATGGACTAAACCAGGACTAAACCAGGACAGAACCAGGACTAAACCAGGACTAAACATGGACTAAACCAGGACTGAACATGGACTAAACCAGGACTAAACCAGGACTAAACATGGACTAAACCAGGACTGAACATGGACTAAACCAGGACTAAACCAGGACTAAACCAGGACTAAACATGGACTAAACCAGGTCTAAACCAGGACTAAACTGGGACTAAACCGGGACTAAACCAGGTCTAAACCAGGACTAAACCAGGACTAAACATGGACTAAACCAGGTCTAAACCAGGACTAAACGGGGACTAAACCGGGACTAAACCGGGTCTAAACCAGGACTAAACCAGGACTAAACCAGGACTAAACCGGGACTAAACCAGGACTAAACATGGACTAAACCAGCTCCAAACCGGGACTAAACCGGGACTAAATCAGGACTAAACCGGGACTAAACCGGGACTAAACCGGGACTAAACCTAAACCGGACTACTAAACCACCAGGATTAAACCATACTAAACCAGGACTAAACCAGGACTAAACCAGGACTAAACCAGGACTAAACCAGGACTAAACCAGGACTAAACCAGGACTAAACCAGGACTAAACCAGGTGAATCAGTGTTTGAGTTTTGTTCAGTTAAAACCTGGAACATTCTTCCTGAAGATGTGACACAGACTCGACTTTGACAATGTTTAAATCCAGACTCTGGTTCTGTTTAGCTGCTGTGACTGAAAGAGTTTTATTCTGCCTCTTCTCTTTTAATTATTTATTTTTATCATTTATGTTTTGTTTCCTATTTTGTAAAGCTCTTTGAATGACTTTTCTAGACGTACGGTCGTGTTAAGTGTTGTTGAGCCATATAAAAAACAGCTGGATGCCACATTTATGGAATAAGTTTGCGCCATTTTAGTCGTTAATTCAAACTTCTACAGCTCAAATCATATCATTTTGCACAAAAATAACCCAAATGTTTCCACTATTACCTATAATAAATACTCCCAAAAATCCCTCATGTGCAGAAGGGTAAATCAGTTATCAGGCATAATTGTGCGAACGTCGTTTGACAAAAATCACAGCGTAATCCGAGCGTTACCATGCCGACCCGTAAACAATGCACGCTTTAAACCACAGACAGAGCCGCCGTGCTGTATCCGCCCGAACGCCTGCGCCTCCTTTGTCCTTTTCGTCTCTACAGGTGCTGTTTGGACTCGATCCCGGACATTATTGTGAGCAGCGATACCAGCGCCGCCGTCGCTGTTCGCCGCTGTGCCGCTAATGAAGTCCTCAGCATTAGAAAGACATCAGCATTCATCACACACGCGGCACAAAGGACCAAACGCGCCGCTGTTTGTTTGGCCTCGGATTTTCATAATGACATAATACAAGGAACGAGCACACATCTGATACATGTCATTACCGCCGCCGCCACGTTAAAATGTGCTTTTATGATCAGGCTAAGCTCTATTCCCTGTTTGTTTTTGGTATTGTCTGCTAGCATAGCGCTAACGCAGGTCCTACATTACGCAAAATGGACTCTTGTGAGCTTTTAGCCGCGTCATAATGCCTCAAAAACTCACCTGGAGTTGTGTTTTGCTTCATTCACACATGTTTAAGTAAATCTGTATTATTAGTCTGTACATCTCCAAAGCTCAAAATGCTCTATTCCACCTTGTGATGTCATGAAGTGGTAGTTTTCAAGTTCAGTAGAAGATTGGCAGTTCCTCGACTGAAATTATCCAAATGATTCTAGTGAAGGTGTGTGGAGTTTGAAAACACAGCGGAGCACTTCCTGTATTGCCACATGATGACATCACAAGGTGGAACAGGGTGTTTTCTGAGAGAAGAAGAGGAAACAACATTAGAATAGATCGGAAACTAGTGTAATATTTGCTCTTTTAAGCAGTTTGCAGTGGTCCAAAGTTCCTCCTCATTTACTTTATACATTCTGAACATCCTAATTATTCACCATGATGAGTTTATAAGAGCTTTTCACAACTTTGTATAACATAATTCATACACAAAGTCATTCAAATAAACTCGCTTTACTAAAAATAGGCAAATATCCTCTCACAGATGTCACAGTTTAAATGATTTCCTCTGGATGAACAGAAGGATGACATCATTTATCTGTTTAGGGTCAGCGTCTCGTTCTTTGGGCTTTAAGCTGTTTATTTAAAGATGGCGTCAGCGGGACGTTTGGAGTTTGACTTGTGACTCTGATCTGAGACGATTTTAGACGATCTGAGACAAAGACCTGACCTGAGGCGGCCTCTTTATCTCTGCTGCTCGTCATTTAAACCTGGAGGGGCTCCTGAAGCCCCCCCTCTGTCTGCCCCTCCTCTCCTCCCCGTCTGTCCATCCTCTCCTCCCGCTCTGTGCCTCCTCTCCTCTCTCCCCGCTTCTGCTCCCTGCCTGTCCTCCTCATCCTCTCTCTCCTCCTCTCTGACCCCTCTCTCTCCCTTCTTCTGCTCCCTCTGTCCCTTCTGTCATCTCCCTCTTCTCCTCCCTTCCTCTCTCCCTCTTCTCATCCCTCCCCCTCTCCTCTCGCTCCTCCTCTCTTCTCCTCTCTCCCTCCTCTGCCTCTCCTCTCCACTCCTCTCTGCTCCCTCTCTCCCTCCTCTCCTCTCCTCCCTTCCTCTCTCTCCCTCTTCTCTCCTCCCCTCCCTCTCCCTCCTCTCCCCCTCCTCTCTCTCCCTCTCTCCTCCCCCTCTCCTCCTCCTCTCTCCTCGTCTCCTCCCTCCACTCTCTCCCCCTCCTCTCCTCCCCCTCTCCCTCTTTCTCCTCCCTCTCCTCTCTCTCCTTCCTCTCTCCTCCTCTCCTCCTCTCTCCTCCCCCTCCTCTCCTCCTCCTCCCTCCCTCCCCCTCCTCTCTCCTCCTCCTCTCCTCTCCTCCGTCTCTCTCCTCCTCCTCTCTTCCGTCTCTCTCCTCCTCCTCACATCAGCAGAGCCAGCCTGTCTGTCTTTCACCCCCTCTCTCTTTTCCCCCCTCCCACTCAGGTCCCGGGACAGTCTCCACGGCGACGACTCTGCGCCTCTTATTTAAGCCCCCCCCCTCTCGACCTCTGACCCCTGCTATCTCCTGTGTCTGTCAGCAGGACCTTGGAGCAATGTCACAGTTTCACTTTTCACTGTCCATGGACTAAAGTTTAAAAATAAAAATGAAGCTGTGGAAAGAGAAAGTCTCCTTTTTATTTAAAGAGAAAGTCTTGTTTTTATTTAAAGAGAAAGTCACATTTTTATTTAAAGAGAATGTCTCCTTTTTATTTAAAAATAAAGTCTCAATTTCATTTAAAGAGAATGTCTCATTTTTCTTTAAAGATAAAATTTTGTTTTTATTTAAAGAGAAAGTCTAATTTTTATTTAAAGAGAATGTTTTGGTTTTATGAGACAAAAATGTTAAAATATTTTTATTGGCGACATTTTAAGTGAAATTAGGCAAAACACAGTAGAAAGTGAACACAACGTCTTAAAACATGAAAAAAAAAACAAATACAACTACTACTACTACTACTACTACTACTACTACTACAACAACTACTACTACTACTACTACTACTACTACTACTACTACTATTACTATTACTACTACTACTGCTACTATTACTACTACTACTACTACTACTACTACTAAACAACAACAACTACTACTACTCCTACTACTCCTACCATTACACTATTACCATTACCACTATACTACTAATATTACTACTACTACTATGACTATTACTATTACTACTACTAATACTACTACTATTACTATTACTATTACTACTACTACTACTACTGCTACTAGTACTGCTACTGCTACCACTACTACTACTATTACTACTACTGCTACTGCTAGTACTACTACTGCTCCTACTTCTACTATTGTTACCACTTCTGGTACTATTACTGCTACCTGAAGTTGTGTTTTGTTTCATTCACATATTTTAGAGTAACCGTTTATTATTAGTCTGTAACATCTCCAAAGCTCAAAATGGTCTGTTCCACCTTGTGATGTCATGAAGTGGTAGTTTTCAAGTTAACTGCTCCTTTTCCTTTTAGTTCAGTAGAGATTGGCAATTCCAGGGCTGAAATCATCCAAATGATTCTAGTGAAGGTGTGTGGAGTTTAGAAACACAGTGGAGCACTTCCTGTATTACCACATGATGACATCACAAGGTGGAACAGAGTGTTTTCAGTCTGAGAGAAGAGCCCAGCCTAAATCTGCAGCGTTTGTGGAGTTAAACAACAGTTTGCAGTGGTACAAAGTTACTCCTCATTTACCTTATACATTCTGAACATCCTAGTTATTCACCATGATGAGTTTATAAGAGCTTTTCACAACTTGCTGATTATGTGCTACATCTGTACTGGGGCCACACGCATTTTGCTCAAATACATGGAAAAAATACTTAAAAATACATTTGCGAATACAAATATTTCCATTTTGAAATTTCTCAGGTTTGATTTTCTTTTTCTCGTGTCCTGCTCACTTTATTAAAACAGTTGAGTGAATTTGCTGAATGAGGGATGGATTTTTTATCGCACTAAAATCAGTTTTGCTTTTGAAAACATCGGCTGACAAACAAACCGGAGCCTCTGACATTTCCTTTTGCAAGTGGCACTTATGAAAAAGAAAGTGAGTGTGCAGCTGCCGGGAGTTGAATTCGGTCTTCACTGTAGTACTGGTCTGATAAAACTTCTACTACAAACACTAGTACTGACCATGACAACTGGAACTACTACAACTATGACTCTGAGAACTTACACTACAACGAAAACTACTACAAGTACAACAAGGATTACTACAACAACTCCAAGTCCTTCTACTTACTTACTACTAATGCTACTACTGCTTCTACTACTTATTACTACTACTACTACCAACTTACACACCTCTCTCAGTGTACTTTGCCCTGCACATTTTCTAAGGACAATTGTTGAAAACAGAGATTTGTAAAAGTACAAGTACATGTGAGATGTGTGACTGATGAGCAGGTGGGTCTGGGTCTGTCTGCGCAGGTGAGTCTGGGTCTGTCTGCGCTGATGAGTCTGGGTCTGTCTGCGCAGGTGAGTCTAAGTCTGTCTGCGCTGATGAGTCTGGGTCTGTCTGCGCAGGTGGGGTCTGGGTCTGTCTGCGCAGGTGAGCCTGGGTCTGTCTGCGCAGGTGAGTCTGGGTCTGTCTGCGCAGGTGAGTCTGGGTCTGTCTGCGTAGGTGGGTCTGGGTCTATCTGCGCAGGTGAGTCTGGGTCTGTCTGTGCAGGTGAGCCTGGGTCTGTCTGCACAGGTGAGTCTGGGTCTGTCTGCACAGGTGAGTCTGGGTCTTTCTGCGCAGGTGAGTCTGGGTCTGTCTGCGCAGGTGAGTCTGGGTCTGTCTGCGCAGGTGAATCTGGGTCTGTCTGCGCAGGTGAGTCTGGGTCTGTCTGCGCAGGCGCAGGTCTTCTCTGTCTGAGTCTGGGTCTGTCTGCGCAGGTGAGTCTGGGTCTGTCTGCGCAGGTGAGTCTGGGTCTGTCTGCGCAGGTGAGTCTGGGTCTGTCTGCGCAGGTGAGTCTGGGTCTGTCTGCACAGGTGAGTCTGGGTCTGAATAAAGCAAATGTATGTAAACACTGGTTGGGCCAGACTTGAAAAAAAAGTGTTACTGACTGACGTTTTAGCTAAGAACGATATCTACAACTACTACTACTACTACAACTACTACTATTACTCCAAATAGATAGATAGATAGATAGATAGATAGATAGATAGATAGACAGCTGCTTTAATAATCTCCAAGGGGAAAACTAAAATGCCATGGACTCACACACAAAGTACATGCACACAAATGACACACTAAACGCACTATAATGGACTGTGCTGCAGACCCACTGTTACATCAGATACAGCAGGTCACACCACAGCGTCAGGCAAAGTGCTGCTTATAAAAACACAGTGGTCGTATAAAAGAGTTTTTGAGTTTATTTAAAATGCCGTGGAGACAATTGTCTGTGAGAGAAACAACAGTTTGAAGTTTGGTCCTCGTCCTTTTGTCCATCATGATGTCCACAGAGTCCAGGCTCAGTCCTACCGCTGCTCCAGGCTTTTTAATCAGCTACTGCATTTTTGTCCTCCACCCCAACACAATCCAGCACAAAACCACACACTCCTGCTCTGTTCAGCTCACTGTTCAGATACCCTCCCAAGTACTTATACGTGTGTCCTTTGATGACCACTGGACTGATTGAGTGGAGCTTGTTTTTTCTTCAATAATTAGTTCCCGTTTTTGCCACAATAAACTGTAAAAAGTGGGAATCACACCAACGAATGAAGGAGCTGATTTTATTCCTGTAGGACTCCTATGAACACTTACCAGGCCTCTACTACTACTACTACTGCTACTACTACTACAGGTCTTACCATGCACCTGAATGACTCCTGTGGACACTTACCAGGCCTCTACTAATACTACTACTGGTACTACAGGTCTTACCATGCACCTGCACGACTCCTGTGGACACTTACCAGGCCTTTACTACTACTACTACTGCTACTACTACTACTACTACTACTACTGTAAATCATACCATGCAACTCCTATGGACACTTACCAGCCCTCTACTACTACTGCTGCTACTACTACTGCTACAGCTGCTTCTACTACTATTACAACTACTACTACAACCACTGCTACTACTGCTCCAAATTGTATCATGGCCTACACAACTCCTATGGACACTTACCAGCCCTCTACTACTACTGCTGCTACTACTACTGCTACAGCTGCTTCTACTACTATTACAACTACTACTACTACAACCACTGCTACTACTGCTCCAAATTGTATCATGGCCTACACAATTCCTATGAACACTTACCAGCCCTCTACTAATACTACTGCTACTACTACCACAACAACTACTACTACTACTGCTGATACTGCTACTGCTACTACTACTTCTGCTCCAGATCATACCATGCACCTGCTCAATTCCTATGAACACTTGTGGAAACTAGCGCTTACGGCCCTCTACTAATACTACTACTGCTACTACTACTACTACTACTACAACTACTGCTTCTACTGCTGATACTGCTACGGCTGCTGCTACTACTACTGCTACTACTACTGCTCCAAATTGTACCTGCACAATTCCTATGAACGCTTATCAGCCCTCTACTCACATCACTACTACTACTACTACTACCACTACTACTACTACTACTACTACCACTACTATACTACTACTACTACTGCTTCTACTGCTGATACTGCTACGGCTGCTACTGCTACTACTGCTCCAGATCGTACCATGCACCTGCACAATTCCTATGAACACTTGTAGAAACCAGCCCTTACCAGCTCTCTACTACTACTCCTACTACTACTACTACTACTACTACTACTAACACTACTACAGTTTGAGGAGGTGGACAACACAACTAAAGACTCAAATCCTGTTGCAGAGACGTAGTTGTAGATGGACATTTCCTCCTTACGCCTCAGATTCTCCGCACTTACACCTCCGTCTGATCGGCCTCGCAGACCTCAGCCAGCGGAGCCTCGTTTTAATGGAATAATATGCATAATTATATTTAATAGGGAAACACTGCACGTAGATGCTGAGCGACTGCGCTTTCTGCTCCTTTGTTATGCACATATATTATGGAGTGGAAGTAGACATTTGGACAAGCTGCCCTTCAAACGTTTGTCTCCACAATAGAGCACTTACCATAAGTACAAACCAGGTCTGACCCCGAGAGGAGCTGCAGCTGCGTTCACACTGCACAGACGGGACGGGCCCAGAACACACGGCCACATCATTACCCACAAGTCTGCACTCGCTTTTTCTTTATTTTCATGATTATTCACATTGTACAATCTCACTGAAGCTTTAAAATGTAGTAAACGAAATAACTCCAGACTTAGAAGTATCCATTCTTTGCTTTGAATCCTGGTTTGCGCTTTTTGCGTGTCCATTTCAGGAACTTCATCAAGAAGTTCACTGAGAGAAGGACAAAGGTTTGAGCTGTCGACAAAACAAGGAAAAATCCGTCCATCCATCCATTTTCTTCCGTTTATCGAGGGCCGGGTCTAAGCAAGGACTCCCAGACTTCCCTCACCCCAGACATGTCCTCCAGCTCTTCCAGTGGAACCCCAATGTGCTCCCAGGCCAGCCAAGAGCCAGTCCCTCCAGAGCGTCGTGGAGGAGCAGCGGCTCTACTCCAAGCTCCTCCAGTGTGAAAAATATGTACCCCAATAATTACATGTACTGTATCTTGCTTCATATATTTGATGTCTTCTGTGTGTGTGTATTTTGAATAAGAGGGTGTATCCAGATTGGTACTGTACATATTAGCTTAGCACCAACAATGTGTTAGCTTAGCATCGTCAAAGTCTTAATTAAGAGCAGTGTCTGTTTACAAGATGGCGGCGTTTACCCAGACACTCATATGCAAAACATCCACAATACAACAGTGTAGATCACAGAAATGTGTTCAAGAGTGAATGAGAGCGATGAAACTCTTTGGTTGGTTTGTTTTAGGTTTACAAATATCCACAGGTCACTTTATTGTCCCTGTAGAGACATTTGTCCTCTGCATTTGACCCATCCTTTACTGTCGTTGGGCAATACAGTTTTCCCTCACTATATCGTGGTTTACCTTTCGCGGTCTTGCTGTTTCGTGGATTTTTTTGTGTAATTTCCCATGCTTTTTTTACAGTGTATGAACAGTGGCTCTGCGTCCTGATTGGCTGAGGGACTGTAGACCATTGTGTTCTGCGTCCTGATTGGCTGAGGGACTGTAGACCATTGTGTTCTGCGTCCTGATTGGCTGAGGGACTGTAGACCATTGTGTTCTGTGTCCTGATTGGCTGAGGGACTGTAGACCACTGTGAGGGACTGTAGACCATTGTGTTCTGCGTCCTGATTGGCTGAGAGACTGAAGACCATTGTGTTCTGTGTCCTGATTGGCTGAGGGACTGAAGACCATTGTGTTCTGCGTCCTGATTGGCTGAGGGGCTGTAGACCATTGTCCATCAGTCTCCTCCGTGTCTCCTGTACAGTACAGAATGTGTCAGACACATTTACATAAATGTTGGATCACAGTGTGACTCTGAAGTGCTGTATGTTTGCAAGTTTTCTCCCCGACAAAACCCACAATGTCGATGAAACGTTCTGCACCAACAAAGGCACCGACGAAGGTTTGAACTTTGAGAGAGTTTAAACAAGAGAGAAATGTGAGAAAATGTTAATGCCTGTGTGAGAAAAGTGTATAAAGTGTGTGGTGAGGGGTTTTACAGACAAGAAACATAGAGAATAATTGTTCAAAATAAAGCTGATACTTTGCGGATTTTACCTATTGCGGGTTATTTTTAGAACATAACCCATAAACGAGGGACCACTGTGTTCACGTTATTCCGAAAGTTGCCGTGGGCACCGACATGTCACTTAGGTTGTTTTATCTTGTATGGAGCTGCTGATCTTGATGGCGAATAAGTTCTAAAGTGACTAAAGAGCCGTTTTGAAGCTTCCCAGAGAATCGGGACTCGTTGCACACTGAATATTTGACACAAACCAACCTGCTTTATATAATATTTTAGAGCTTTGCACAGATTCTCCATTGAAACGATCAGGATTTCCACTGAACCGGAAGTGCTACTACGAGGAACGCGGAGTTTAGTTGCGTTTATGGAAAAAGCGGTCAGGGCCTTGCTCTGGATTGGCTCTTTGGTTGCTCTGATACTCACGGTCGGAATTCCTAATAGGGAATTCGGCTCCAGAATCGCGACTATTACTGCTCCAGCCTCGATGAGCTTCATTTGACTGGAGCTGAACACTGGGGTGACTTCATTCTCACTTCTTTATACAGTTAAATCTGTCAAATGGGCAAAATGTTGTAGGAGTGAAGACATTTGGCTGCTCATCCAAGCCTCTTCTTCAGTTCTGGTCAGATTACTGCTGGACACTGCCTTATATCTGTCTGAAGGGAGGAACTAGCTACACAGATGTTATATTTTTCTTTTGCTATGGATCAGACCTGGACGACTGAGGGATTACACAGATATACTGTACACTCTATTGTTTGAACAGGGCGCCCACGAAAAGTCTGAGTACTCCCGTTTGGCTCTCCCTGCATCCTGCAACAGTGGATCTATAGAAAAGTCCATGCAGTCTCATTGTACGTGTTTATAATGCAGCCTATATAAACTTCACCCTGGCCGTGGTGCGTACCAGCCCCGGTCGGACAGAGCTCCACTGTGAGCCCTGCTGCACGTCTGCTGCAGACGAGCCTTTGTCATGTGATCCTGGTTCACACAGGCACTGACGCAGCTTTATAATGAGCTTTATAATGGACATAATGACAGTGACATCACCTGCTGCTGTAAGACGAGGCGACCGGAGACCGACCTGATATCTGATAAGTGTTTATAGAACCACGACTGAGATAAAACAATGAGAGCTGAGAAAGCACGCAGTACACGAGTCACCGGCGCAGTACACGAGTCACCGGCGCAGTACACGAGTCACCGGCTCTGAGTGTGGCTAACGCTCGTGACGGGACTTTCGGCTCCTTTGTGAGATCCGAAACTTTTGGATCCGTTCTCTTCAAAGACCTGTTCAAAAGAGTTTTA
This sequence comes from Periophthalmus modestus, assembly GCA_019594935.1. Lineage (NCBI taxonomy): Eukaryota > Metazoa > Chordata > Actinopteri > Gobiiformes > Gobiidae > Periophthalmus > Periophthalmus modestus. The sequence goes on from JAIEZT010001341.1 coordinate 232,838, forward strand.
CTATTTATTTATAGCCAGTGTGAGGACTCAATTTATACAAACTACTTACTGAGAGAAACTACCAAGACTTGATGAGTTTAAAATGGTTCAAACTGAGAACAGGAGTGAGTTTAACCTATGGAATTATGAAAACTGAAATAAAACATTGCACTACAACAGGCCCAAACTGTGGCCCGGGAGCCAAATGTGGCCCTCAGACCAATTTTTCTTGGCCCTCAATCTTCCAGGTGAATTGGCCCACATTACCTTAAAGTATTCACTGTATTTGCGACCAGTCTATGGCCCTAAATTTGGCCTTAGCTTTGTCTGCGTTTCTATATATGGGCCTCAATGACAAAAGTTTGGGCACTTCTGCACTACAATAATGATAATAAAATGAATAATAATAATGTATCATGATCCCAAATGTGTTTCTTGTCCACAAATCTCTCTCTTTCGTGTCGTCTTTTCTGCTTCTGAGCTGATTCTTATGTTGGTTCGGGATAAAAATTGATACAAATTGGAAAGAAAAAGATTTGGTTCTTTTAAAAAATGAGATCCGGTTCCAACCATTCACGTTAAGGAGCCTTTCGAAGGAGACAATTCTTTCACATGACTTGCTAATGCAGTTTTAGCAACTTTTTTTGACTCAGAAGTTTCAGCGATTTCCATTGTAAACAAATGCAAGGCTGTTGTTTTCTCAAATAGACTTTTCTTACCGAATGTTTAGCGCAGATTTGGCCCAGATTCTGCATCTGATTAAATATATTTTCAGTGGAGATGCTAATTCCTCCAACTATTATGGGAAAAATCCACACGAATAAAGATGAGACAAGAGATAGACCTTTTACGAACTGGGTTTTTCAAAAATGGATGTAAAAATGTTCCTAAAGTTGAAAGTTAGAGGCTGAGAAGTGTTCATCATGTTACTGTTTTATCAGGGGACTAATGTGTTTAAATCTGTGTTAGCATGGGGGAAAAAAACAGTACATTTCACCCTAAAAAGACTTATTCTTTCACCCAAAATAGATTTATTCCCCTAAAAACAACTCCAAACATCTAAAGTTTCTCTCATAATACAAAGAATTACAAAACATAAACCACATTTTCTGGAGTATAAGTCGCACCAGCCAAAAATGTATAATAATGAAGAAAAAAACGTATAAATTCACATATAAATCGCATCTGAGTATAAGTCTCACCCCCAGACAAACTATGAAAAAAAGTGCAACTTATAGTCCGGAAAATATGGTATTTCTTTGTGTTGACTGGAACTAAAATGGGCCATAGTTCCACGTTACCTTTACTCTTTAGGCTACTACTACTACTACTACTACTACTACTAGTACAGAGTGATCCAAAAGTCACTGACACTTTTAAATCTTCAGTAGCTCCTTTAATTCTTAAGTTACACTCACCAAATTTTAGATTTTTGGCAATATACACGGTTATAATTGTTCACTTACACTTGAACTTATCACGACTTAAACTAAGGGAAGTAAAAATGACTTCTTTTTTTTTTTAAATAAGGTTTTTCAAGTGTCCACCATTTTGGTTTTCACTGAACAGCCTGATCCAACATACTTTACAGAACATTTAAAACATTTCTGGGCTTATTTCTCTTATTTGATCCTGGATATTATGTTTGAAGTGGTTTATTGTCTGAGGTTTATTCACAAACACCTTTTCTTTAAGATCTCCCACAGGAAGAAATCAGGACGAGTCAGGTCTGTGGAGATCACATACTGCCCCCTGTCTTTGTAAAAGACTTATTATTCCTTTAATGGCATTTACACTTGGGGTATCTCTGGTATTAAAATGTTGACGGTAACACTGCTGGGTTTGTGAGTTTGACCCATGTGACTCAAAGTACCACTGTACAATGAGGGTTTGTTCCTCGTTGCTATATTTGCTCAGATTAATGTGGGAAGAGTCGTTCTAAATTCTCTGAAAAAATAAAAGTAAAATATTTAGAAACAAAAGAGTTAAGATTATTTTTCAACTGTCAGTGACTTTTGGGCCACTCTGTACTACTACTAAGAAGAAGAAGAAGATGGGAGATTGCAAAACAAACTGCGCTCACACTTCAGACTCCATCAAAACTAGGACTGCAACAAAATTCAGACCTAAACCTGGACTAGACCGGGACTAAACTATGACTAGAACACAGCCGAACCGAGTTTACATCAGGATTAAACCGGGATCAAACCACAAGTGTGAACACAAGTGTATGATTATTATAAAACCGGGTGTACTCTGCGAATTGGGACTTGCGTTGGTCACACATCACACAGTTTTTGAAGATCCGCTGCTTCCTTTTGCATAACTTCATTAAACTATGTCCCAATTCCCCAAAGTGCCCTTAAATGCAGCATTCAAACGGTGCATTTAAGGCCTTACATTACTTCCGGAAGTATCCCTCACACTTTTATATTAGTGAAGCTGCCATAATGTTTAATATTCGTCCTTATTTAAGAATATTCTCTTGTCTTTAGGGAGCGAGAATGGCACTTATTCGCACCGACAGAGGTTGAAGTTTGATCCATGTCCCATTTCGGCACCAAGGAGGAGTACCTTTCGTCGGCCATGTACTTCGAACTTTGAATGGTACATCGAACTGTACTTTGAACGGTGCCATTTTCCCTTTTTCACCTTCCTTCTCTGTCTGACTTTGATCAACTATTGCATCTACTCATACAATGCTAATCTTTCTGTCTCCATGTCGTGTCTTCCGGGTACTCTCGGCGTCTCTCATGACCTATACTGGGGTAAGATCTGTGTAGGTCAATGAGAGTCCCCCCCCCCCCCCGTCCCCGTCCCTTCCCGTCCCTCTGTCCCGGCTGAGGGGGGACGAGGGTGCGGCTGTCTGAATTAAAATGGCGGCTGCAGACTCCCACTGCCCCTCTGAACGATCCATCTTCTCTGTCTGGAGAGCTGCCAATTTGAAAACAATAGTGAAAAAAACAAGCCCATAAAACGAGGACGGAGGAAAAAGTCATAGCAGTGTCTTTAATGTTTCAGACTTATGTAACGCTGAAGGAGAAGTGTCCACGATAATACAGTTTTGTACAAGTTAAAGTTCCCATATTACAATGTTTTCTGTGTTATAATGTAGTTTCCTAATCACAGACCTGGAGTTGTGTTTTGTTTCATTCACACATGTTTAACACACAAACCCTGCACAGTTACGCTGAGTTCATCTCTCTGTTCCACCTTGTGATGTCATCATGTGGTAATACAGGAAGTGCTCGACTGTATTTTTAAACTCCTCACACCTTCACTAGAATCATTTGGATCCAACCTGGAATTGTCAATCTCTACTCTAAACTAAAGGTAAAAGGTAGATGCTAACTAGAAAAGTACCACTTCATGACATCACGAGGTGGAACAGAGCATTTTGAGCTGTGGAGATGTTACAGACTAATAATAAAGTGTGACTCAAACATGTGAATGAAACAAAACACAACTCCAGGTCTGTTTTTGATGACTTAACATTATATCATGTTCTAAAGCTCACAAGAGTCAATTTTGTGATATTGGACCTTGAGAGATGAGGATTGGTTAGCACCTAGTTGGTTAGCATGTAGCTGGTGAGCACGTAGTTGTTTAGCACAAAGCTGGTTAGCACGTAGCTGTTTAGTACATAGCTCATTAGCAAGTAGCTAGTTAGCTCATATCTGGTTGGCACATGGCTGGTTAGCACATGGCTGATTAGCATGTACCTGGTTAGCACATAGCTGGTTAGGATGTTGCTGGTTAGCACATAGCTAGTTAGCTCATATCTGGTTAGCACATGGCTGCTTAGCACATAGCTGGTTAGCATGTACCTGGTTAGAACGTAGCTGATTAGCGCATAGCCGGTTAGCACGTAACTAAGTCAAGTTAATTTTGTGATATCGGACCTTGAGAGATGAGGAGCTTTTCCGATCTCTTGTTTAATCACAACTTCAAGCAGAATAATAACGTCAGCAGAATTCAAAACACAACATCCACCCACCGTTCTCCACCTCCTACGTTTGCCATTTCTCACTAAATGTGCACATACGACACACTTCCTCAAACTTGCTCTCTTCTTTATAAGCCATTGCCACAATAAATCGTTGCTGTTTTTTAACCCCATCGTCCTTCTGTACCTTTTACACGTCTTTTCTCTCTCCTGGACTCTCAAAGTAAATCTCTTTGTGCAGCCGTTTCAGTTCTCATTCAGTGTAGCTTCTTATCCAACGTTTTTTTTTGTAAATGAGTAAAAGATTTTTGACCCCAAAGAGTTCATTGTTATAGCATCATGTTTTTGGCAAAATGAGACCACTGTGCCATGTCTGTGGCTAAGAATAATAACAATAAACCTGCACCAAAGCACCAAAAGCAGCGCTCTGATCGGCTGCACTTGGACGCCCAACCCCCACATACTGAACCCCATAGACTTTCCCATAGACTTTGCCATAGACTATTGGAAAAAAATTAAAAGTTTGAAAGCTCAGGGCTAATCAGCTCTGTGGTAACGAATGGCAACAAGATGTACAATTTCATTTAAAATCTGTTTTTGAAATTGTATAAACCACTAAGATATTGAAGCATTTCACAGAATCTTGTGTTTTAAATGTGATTTTTGGACTTAAAATAACCACATTATGGATAGTAGATGCCACGTAGCTGTTAGCACGCAGCTAGTTGCTGGTTAATATGTAGCTGATTAGCACGTTCCTGGTTGGCACATAGCTAGTCAGCACGTAACTGGTTAGCACGTACTGCAGCTGGTTAGCACATAGTTGGTTAGCACATATCTGGTTAGCACGTAACTGGTTAGCACGCAGCCGGTTAGCATGTACCTGGTTAACACGTATCTGGTCAGTGCATAGCTGGTTAGCATGCAGCTAGTTAGAACGTAACTGTAGCTGGTTAGCATGTACTGAAGCTGGTTAGCATGTAGCTGGTTAGCACGTAACTAATTAGCATGTACCTGGTTAGCACGTAGCTGTTTGGCCTCCGTGATACCTTTGAACTCTTAACATTTGAATTTTCTAAAACCTCTATGGTAAAACTTTATGGAAAATTCACTTCCAGAAACAGAGTCACTGCTGAGCTCCATATTTGCACGATCGACAAGACTAATGCCAAACTGTGGAACATTCCAGGCAAGGCTATAATATCTCCAAGGAGACTCTACCATAACGCATTTAAAGATCACTCCAACATCTGCAGCGCCGTCTCTTCCTTAACACCACTGACAGCAGCTCAGTTGGTAGAGTGTTAGTGAAGGTTGCTGGTTCAAATCCCGCTCTTGGTGAGTGTTTCCCTGATGTGAAGCGCTTTGAGTCAGTTGGAAAAGTATAAAAATGTGACCGTGTTCCATTAAGCTGCACAATCTTCTGTCTAACTTTACATTCTACAAACCAGGGAACAAAAATCTATCTGTGACGATCTTTTTCACTCCACAGACAAAATTCAAACCACACTATTAGAATAAAACTCTGCGCCGTTTTATTCTTTCAAACCCTTGGTTCTCGGGCTCTGAAAATATAGGCCAAATTTTTGTATATCCCGGCCTAATTATCCCGTGCTCAAACTAATTACAACTTGTTAGGGAATTTCTGTAGACGAGGCAGACTAGATCAAACGCAGCGCAGAAATGATTTGGTAATTAAGCTAATTTGCTAATCAGGAAGCGTCTTGTGATTGGCTGCGTATTGTCCCTGACACACAAAGTTTCATCTCCGTGTTGTTGCATATGTAATGAGCGAGATAATCCGGGTCAGTAGGTTGTGCTCGTTTGGCTGTGCTGCTGCGATAATGTAACTAATCACTGTTATTAGACCTCTGCTGCAAAATGGATCTGAAAGAACGCTTCTGCACAGTGAGAAATAACACGAGGGGCTCATTTGTGTCAGTGGGAACGAGGAAAAGTTTAAAAAGAAACAGAAATGTCATTCGGCTGGGTTAATCCGGGCTTTAGTTTTGAATAAACTCAAACTTTAGTGGCGAAATGTTCAATACTGTATAAAATAAGTGTTTGGATGAAGTAAAACTACGTAAAAATGCTCGGTCAGTCTGTCCCAGGGCAGCTCTGGCTATGCAGCAGTAGTTTAGAACTACCAAATGTGGAAAATGATTTAAAAAATAATTAAATTGTCAAATCCAAGTCAATCTCAGTTTAGAGAGTTAATAATCTGTCCTGGTTTATCCCTGGTTTAGTCCTGGTTTAGTCCTAGTTTGGTCCTGGATTAGTCCTAGTTTGGTCCTGGTTTAGTCCTTTTTTAGTCCTGGTTTAGTCCTGGTTTAGTCCTTTTTTAGTCCTGGTTTAGTCCTGGTTTAATCCTGGTTTAATCCTAGTTAAAATGAGTTCTCACATCGACTTCTGTCATATAAATTCATATAAAAAGAGCCAGTCTTTTGAACGGCTCTTTGACGTGAACGGATCTCAAAGATTCAGATCCCATAAAAGAGCCAAACTTCCCATCACGAACTGTAATAGCAGCTTTTTGGAGCAAGATGAGACCACTGTGGTGTGTCTGTAGCTAATAATAATAATAATACAGACCAGGAAGTAAGCACCAAAAGCAGCGCTCTGATTGGCTGGACTGCACTAAGATTAATGCCATACTGTGGAACATTCCAGGCATCTCCAAGGAGACTAACAAGTGGTGAATCCTCCTGCCATAAAAGTGACATTATCTAGTGAAAACGCTGTGGAGCATTCAAGACAAGCCACCACACACAAACACACACACACACACACACACACACACACACACACACACACACACACACTAGGAAAGTTCCATAGTGTATCTTTAATTAAACACTGCCCCATGTGTCAGGCACCAGCTGTTGTGTCCTGGCTCTGACTCTGTTGTAGTCTGTGGGTAAATCCGTGCTGGTTAATCTGCTGGTATTAGACCTCGTCACATTCGGGCCCTTTTGGCTCGTGTCACACTTACCTGACCTCACTCTGCTGCTAAATAGTTTTAAAGCCACAACACGCACTCTCTCTCGCTCCCATAGAAACCCCGGGCAGGCTGGAGCGGGGCTTAGCATGTTTATCCATATGCTAAAAGGGTTTAATATTTACTGTTTAATCCACCAGAAGCCGTTTAGTGGGTTTCCCTTTTAACAGATGCCACAACACGGCCTGTTTATCCCCCGCGCTCAAGTCTGTCGCCACGGCTCACTCAACGGGCCGCCGCCGCCAAATGTGGCCACAAGGGGCGCTGTCGGACAACTACAAGGGTGCGCTACAGTCAGTGTGTAATCCTTTGACCTAGTACAGGTCAATCCAGGTCTACGACAGGACTATTCCAGGTCTACAACAGGACTATTCCAGGTCTAATCTAGGACCAATCCAGATTTAAACTAGGTCTATAATAAGATTATTCCAGGTCTAATCTAAATCTAAACCAGGTCTATAACAGGACTATTCCCGGTCTAATCTAGATCTAAACCAGGTCTAAACTAGGTCTATAACAGGACTATTCCAGGTCCAATCTAGTTCTAAACCAGGTCTAAACTAGGTCTATAACAGGACTATTCCAGGTCTAATCTAGATCTAAACCAGGTCTATAACAGGACTATTCCAGGTCTAATCAAGATCTAAACCAGGTCTATAACAGGACTATTCCAGGTCTAATCTAGATCTAAACCAGGTCTATAACAGGACTATTCCAGGTCTAATCAAGATCTAAACCAGGTCTATAACAGAACTATTCCATGTCTAATCTAGATCTAAACCAGGTCTACAACAGGACTATTCCAGGTCTAATCTAGGAGCAATCCAGATTTAAACTAGGTCTATAATAAGATTATTCCAGGTCTAATCTAAATCTAAACCAGGTCTATAACAGGACTATTCCAGGTCTAATCTAGATCTAAACCAGGTAGGTGACAGGACTATTCCAGGTCTAATTTTGGTCTAAACCAGATCTAAACCAGGTCTATAACAGGACTATTCCAGGTCTAATTTTGGTCTAAACCAGATCTAAACCAGGTCTAGAAGAGGACTACTCCAGGTCTAATTTTGGTCTAAACCAGATCTAAACCAGGTCTAGAAGAGGACTACTCCAGGTCTAATCTTGGACTAAACCAGGTCTAAACTAGGTCTATAACAGGACTATTCCAGGTCTAATCTAAATCTAAACCAGGCCTATAACAGGACTATTCCAGGTCTAATCAGGACTAAACCAGGTCTAAAAGTGGACTACATCATTTACACTGTAGTTCTAAATACGAAATGATCCAAAGTACAACAGAAAAGTGTCTGAACGAGTCAAACTGAAGAGCTCCGTGTCAGTTTGAGACACATCTCACACGATGTTTGTGCTTTATTCATTGTTTCTATCTGGAAAGTAACATATCAGTAAAGTTATTATTATTTCAAAAACAAATTATGGAAAAAATGACTCAATTGTTGGTGTCTTTGAAAAAGCAAATGAATTTAATACCAGGTTATGCAGCCCTGAGGTGTATGGGTTTGCTAACAGCTGTTACATCTGATAATCTGATGTGTCTATAGTTCATTTGGCAGTGGGGAGATTAGTATCGGTATCATTTAATTCATTATTATTATGACAAAAGGATGAATTGGAGCATATTAAAGGCTCATATTACACTTACATACACATTTTAATGTCGTTTCCTCGTCACAAACAGATCTGGAGTTGTGTTTTGTTTCATTCACACATGTTTAACACACAAACCTGCAGATTTAGGCTTCTTTAGTAAAAAAAACACTCTGTTCCACCTTGTGATGTCATCATGTGGTAATACAGGAAGTGCTCTACTGTATTGTTAAACTCCACACACCTTCACTTGAATCATTTGGATGATTTTAGCTCTGGAATTGCCAAATCTCTACTGAACTAAAGATAAAAGGTAGATGCTAACTTGAAAACTACCACTTCATGACATCACAAGGTGGAACAAACATGTGTGAATGAAACAAAACTCAACTCCAGGTCTGTTTTTTGGGAGGAAACAGTATTATAACACGGCTAAACGCTCACAAGAGTCTATTTTGTGTAATACAGGACCTTTAACAGCATGAAAATAAAACCGAACTAGAGCAAAAGACGAAATTTAAATCTGTCAACTGGACATTTCACTGCTCGTTCAAGCCGCTTCTTCGGCGTTCTCTTTGTTTCTGTTTGGAACAAAGAGAACAATAGGTGGTTATTACAGGTTGAAGAGGGTGGTTAAGGCAACGTTAAGACAACAGCTGTTTCCAGTTTCAGTGTCGTTAGCTCCTCTCTTCAGACAGATATAAGACAGTGTCCGGCAGTGATCTGACCAGAACTGAAGAAGACGCTTGGATCCTACAACGATTTGTCCAGCTGACAGATTTAAATTTTGTCTTTCGTTATGGATCAGACCTGGATGACGGAGGGAGAACACAGGCAGCTTCAAAAACCAAACTAGTCGAGAAACAGCATTCATTTTCTCAAGCCATTTATCAAAGGCCATACAATAGTGTACTGTGTAACATTACATATGACTTATACAGAGCGTTAGCCGCCTCGTATATAACCAAACCTATTGTGTTGATGGAGCGATTCTTTGAGCACTTCTGGCATTGCAGTCACACTCACAAACATTCTAAGTTTTCCCCATTTACATAACATAATCAATGCCTCCTTTTGTACGAGAATGATCGTCCCGCTGTCGTAAATAAATGAACTGAGAAAGCCAGCCTCTCAAAGTCACCGCAAATCTTAATATTGACAGAAAGATTTATTCCCAGGATGTAAACACATTAGCATTGATATTCACCGAGAGCTAGCGAACGTCATCGTAATTTATTAAGAATCAATGCCTGTAGTCTTTCTGTCATTGAGACGCGCCGGCGACCGTGCCAAGGTGCTTCCTTTCTGTTCGCTGTAAACCTGTTATGCTAATAGGGGCTAGCCTTTCGCTGCTGAGTCACGTTCCCGTAGCCCCGCAGATGACCCCCAAGACCAGCTCGGGACAGGTGTCAGAGCCCTGCCCCCCGCCGCCTCGGACAGCCCTTGGTGCAGGAGAGTCGCATGCATAAATACCTCCAGAGAAGTTCCCGGGTTATTGGGTCAGTGTGCCGTGCCGAGCTGTCAGGTTTGCTAAGCGCGTGGAGATTTAATTAGCATGGCCCGGGAGAGCTAAATCCCCAAACAACAGCAGAAGGCGAGGTGCGACACGCTAAGCTAGCTCTGATAATGTATAGGTTGGGTTCAGGTGAGACTGTAGCACATGGAGAGCTGGGTTTGCACCTGGTTTAAGGTTAATATCTTTGTACTCACTGTGTCCAGGGACATGAGACAGAAACTGGCACGAAGTTTAAATCAGAACTGAAGAAGCGGACTGGATGAGCAGCCAAATGCCTTCACTCATAGGTTTTGTGCAGTTGACAGATTTTAAATGTTTTCTCTGTCAGCCAAACCAGACTAATGTGAAATATTTTAACAGACGTAATAAAAAGTGATGGGATTATTTAAATACTTGGCTGTTGCATGGTCTGGGCGCTGCCACAGACAAGGCTCAGTCACCTTTTGGCTTTGGTCAGCTCCAGGCTCTGGGGGGAGTATCGAGCTGCAGTCACTCCCTCAGATAAAGAGGACCCATAGAGCGAACACATTTAAACACAGTCAGTGACATTTTGAATTGCACCTGATATGAAAAAGCAGCCTGTGCAGATAAAGGTATAAATACAGTTCTAAAAAAGTATAATGGCATTACCGAATTTATAAATGAACAAGAGGAAAAACAAGAGGTATTAATGGGAAAAGTCAAAGTTAAATCCGTCAGTTTTCAGAGTGAAGACGTTTCGCTGCTCATCCAAACCGCTTCTTCAGTTCTGGTCAGATTACTGCTGCAGTTATAAACAAAGCTCAAAGTTCAAAGTATACTTTATTTTCAATTCATTATGTAAAAAAACTGTCATGATGGGGGTGTGAGGCGGACCAAAAGATGCAGGACTCGGGGCAAGTTTTACGAGCAGGACAGTTTTATTGACAGAACAGGAACACGACAAAACAAGCAAGCAGGATGGGAGAACATAGCAGGAGGAGCTGGGTCCAGAGGTGCAGGGAACAAACAGGACACGAGACAGGAACACAGCAGGACAAAACCGGTACCGGGAGACAGGACACGAGCAGGGTCGAGCAGGACACGAGGGAGTCCAGGGCAGTGCAGGACAGGGAGGCAGGGTGCTGAACCGACACGAGCAGGAACACGAGCAGGACACGAGCAGGACACGAGCAGGACACGAGCAGGACACGAGCAGGAACACGAGCAGGACACGAGCAGGACACGAGCAGGACACACGAGCGAGCAGGACACGAGCAGGACACGAGCAGGACACGAGCAGGACACGAGCAGTGAGTCGAGCAGACGATCTCACCCCGAGAGGAGAGTCCTGGCTCCTCTTATCCTCCCGCAGGTGGCGTTGATTGCGCTGATGAGAAGCAGGTGCGCGTGGGAGGAGCCAGGAACTCCGCCCAGCTCCAGAGACAGGCAGGTGAGGGAGGGGCAGAGCAGGCACAGGAGGGAGGAGCAGGCAGGGATCATGACACAAACATTACACAAAGGACTGAAATTTTGTTCCACCAGACTCCAGACACACACAACATAAAATGTACACATGCATCAACAATAAACAGACGTGGACGACTTGTAGCGTATTGAGGTAGAATAAGATGTGCAATATGTAAGGTGCAAAAAGTGAAAGTGCAATTGTAAAGTGCAAGAGTGCTGAGACTGCATTACATTATAACTGCATCCCCAGACCCAATGCAAACAAAGGAAACAAAGAAAACAATAGAGCTAGTCAGTAGGCCCATTTAGGCTGAACGACTCTGCTAAGTAGGTCTGAGGCTTAGTTCAAAGTTAGAGTAGCTCAATAGACCAGGCCTACAAACAGAAACTGTAAAAGCTCTTTACAGTTTCAGTGTAGTTGGCTCCTTCCTTTAGACAGATGCTCTGTCTGGCCAAAAAAAAAAAAAAAGTCACCACCAAAAAAAAAGGTCACACACTCTAATATTTGGCATTGTTTCGATTTCACTTCTGCAGCGTCACAAGATTTATTTCCATCCAGTGTTGCTTCATTTTCACCAAGATGTTGCACTGATGATGGTCGAGTCTGACGCTGCACAAAGCTTCTCCATCCCAAAGATTCTCAGTGGGGTTAAGGTCTGGACTCTGTGGAGGCTCCATGTGTGAAAATGAGTCTCATGCTCCTGAACCTCTGTCATTATTTTAGCCTCATGAATCCTGCATTGTCGTCTTGGAAGAAAAAATCCACTGATGGAATAACCTGGTCATTCAGTATATTTAGGTGTCAGCTGACCTCCTTCTTTGAGCACAGACTGTTGATGAACCTGAACCTGACCAACTGGAGGAGGCTCGGACTTTTTTGCTTAGTTAAATCCAGGTGGTGACTTTTTTGTTTGGTCAGGCAGTGTATAAGGCAGTTTTCAGCAGAAATTTGACCAGAACTGAAGGAGCGGGTTGGATGAGCAGCCAAACGTCTTCACTCCTACAACTTTTTGTCCAGTTGACAGATTGAATCAGACCTGGACAACTGCAGGATCACACAGACAAGACGTATTAATCCTCATCCCACTTTAGTTTATTAAAGTTTCTACACATCAAAAAAAATAGTTTTGAAATGGGTTCAGAAAAGTGCAACTTCAGCTGCTTCGTAAGATGCATGTGGGTGTTTTGTGCTGGTAATAGAGACATATAAAACACATTGAGGCCATTACATCAGGCAATGGCCCGGGCTGCGCAGAAAGCCGCCTCCAGCTACACTCTGCCTGAAACATGACCGTGTCTCATTGATAATTATTGGCTAATTATTAAACATCTATATATTTGGTTTACGTGGCTCATTTACCCAAAGTTTCGTGATGAGTTTAACGTCGATTTCCCAAATAAAAGTTGGCAAAACGCCTTTATAATTATTATGTTTTCCCCGAGTGATATCACATTTCCATAGTAATTAGAGGTGAACTTTTCTGGAGCTTCTCATGCTCGTTTCCATGGGGATAGACAAGATAAATGCCAAGGAATTTACATGTCAGATCTGAGGAGAGGCGACCCCGCTCACACTGCGTGCTTTTCCAAGGTATTTTTGTGCTTTAAAAGTATTTATAATTGAAAAATTGCAAGATAGGTGTCAAGATGTCCATGGACAAGCAGGTGTCTGACCCTTCAATGGAAAAAAATTACATAATGCACCTTTATAAACATTGCCCTTCTATCTTATGAATAGTCAGTCCTCAAAATGGCGCCCGTAAAAGTCACATATCATTTGAGTCACATTGTTTTTGGTTCTCTTTGCAGTTTGACTTTTCCACAGCCTTTGTACTTTTGCCCCCATGTCCAAACGGCTGGACGGGGCGCTGTACAAGTCCCAGAGAAGCCGTTAGCATTCTGCGTGCTGTTAGCATCCGGCGCGCTGTAGCCCGGTGTGTTACCGTAGGTGAGCGTGTATCATGGTTCTCGTGGGAGCTCTCAGTCTTTGATGTGGGTGCCAGCGAGCGGAGAGGACGACTGATTGGCTGTTCGCAAATGGGACGCGGGCGATGGCAGCAGATGGTCCCGTGTACATATCCTCACAGCGAACGGGCACCAGAGCCAGAGACAGACAGCCGCTTAAACACACAGAGGTGGGGGATGCAGGCCAGGAACAGCGAAGTAACACAAAACATGATGTAATGATGGATGTGCATGTTGTATTCAGTCAAAAGACGATTCTGGATAAAGAGCTACAGGCTTTGTACAGTTCTGGTTGAAATATGGGCCCTTTAAATTCTGCTATCTGGTCAAAAGTGTCAAATGTTATGTCTATGTTTGAAATAAAACTGCCAAGACGATTTCATTCAGGGACCTTTATCAAGCATAATCATTTTAAAAGCTCCATAATCCTTTACACAAACATTTACAAAGATAATCAAATGAAGAATCCTCATGGACAGTTTAGTCTTTACAGAGTCTGAGTCCCTCACAAAGACTCTGTTCTCCACTGTAAACCACTGTCTCTGTAATTACACACAGAGCTGAAATGAACCATGTGTCTGCAGATGTCTGTGGTGCACAGGTCCCTCTGTGGTCTGCTCCCTCTGTGGTCTGGTCCCTCTGTGGGGTGGTCCCTCTTTGGACTGGTCCCTTTCTGTTTGGCCCCTCTCTGTTTGGCCCCTCTGTGGGGTGGTCCCTCTCTTTTTGGCCCCTCTGTGGGGTGATCCCTCTCTGTTTGGCCCCTCTGTGGGGTGGTCCCTCTCTTTTTGGCCCCTCTGTGGGGTGATCCCTCTCTGTTTGGCTCCTCTGTGGGCTGGTCCCTCTCAGTTTGGCCCCTCTGTGGGGTGGTCCCTCTCTGTTTGGCCCCTCTGTGGGCTGGTCCCTCTCAGTTTGGCCCCTCTGTGGGGTGGTCCCTCTCTGTTTGGTCCCTCTCGTTTTGGCTTCTCCGTGGGGTGATCCCCTCTCTGTTTGGCCCCTCTGTGGGCTGGGTCCTCTCAGTTTGGCCCCTCTGTGGGGTGGTCCCTCTCTTTGGTCCCTCTCGTTTTGGCTCCTCTGCGGGGGATCCCTCTCTGTTTGGCCCCTCTGTGGGCTGGTCTGGTCTCTCAGTTTGGCCCTCTGTGGGGTGGTCCCTCTCTGTTTGGTCCCTCTCGTTTTGGCTTCTCCGTGGGGTGATCCCTCTCTGTTTGGCCCCTCTGTGGGCTGGTCCCTCTCAGTTTGGCCCCTCTGTGGGGTGGTCCCTCTCTCTTTGGTCCCTCTCGTTTTGGCTCCTCTGTGGGGTGTCCCTCTCTGTTTGGCCCCTCTGTGGAGTGGGCCCTCTCTGTTTGGCTCCTCTGTGGGGTGGTCCCTCTCTCTCTTCGCCCCCTCTCTGGGCTGGTCCCTCTCTGTTTGGCCCCTCTGTGGGGTGGTCCCTCTCTTTTGGGCCCTCTGTGGGGTGTCCCTCTCTGTTTGGCTCCTCTGTGGGCTGGTCCCTCTCAGTTTGGCCCCTCTGTGGGGTGGGGTGGTCTCTCTGTTTGGCCCCTCTGTGGGCTGGTCCCTCTCAGTTGGTCCCCTCTGTGGGGTGGTCCCTCTCTGTTTGGTCCCTCTCGTTTTGGCTTCTCCGTGGGGTGATCCCTCTCTGTTTGGCCCCTCTGTGGGCTGGTCCCTCTCAGTTTGGCCCCTCTGTGGGGTGGTCCCTCTCTGTTTGGTCCCTCTCGTTTTGGCTCCTCTGTGGGGTGATCCCTCTCTGTTTGGCCCCTCTGTGGAGTGGGCCCTCTCTGTTTGGCTCCTCTGTGGGGTGGTCCCTCTCTCTTTCGCCCCTCTCTGGGCTGGTCCCTCTCTGTTTGGCCCCTCTGTGGGCTGGCCCCTCTCTCTTTGGCCCCTCTCTGGGCTGGTCCCTCTCTGTTTGGCCCCTCTCTGTTTGGCCCCTCTCTGGGCTGGCCCCTCTCTCTTTGGCCCCTCTGTGGGGTGGTCCCTCTCTCTTTGGCCCCTCTCTGGGCTGGTCCCTGCTGTACAAGCCTGTGTCAGCTGCTCCTCTGTCACACTACATTACCCACAATGCCCACACCATTACGCACCTGCACAGCCACCGAGCCACTGTCCCATGTCCAATGTCCCTCCACAGAGCGACAGGAGCCGGTGTGATGAGAGCGCTGGCACTTTCACACTACAAATCAATCAACACGATAGATATAGACATAGTTTATGTTTGTGGAACTCACAAAATATAAAGTGAGATTGGAAATGGAAGCACTTTCCATTAAACATCACATCACATTCTCTCTGGATGAATTCAGACTCGCACAAACAGCATAAACTCTGGGACTAAACCACATGAACCTGGTACAGAGCCTGGTCTAAACGGGAGACTCCAAGACCAGGGGCCACAGGGGGGCAGCAGTGGCTCTGGTGGATACTGTTGTGTCCTGAGGCAAGACACTTCAGTTGTGTGTGTGGGGGAGCATCGGAGGTGGTTGGGGAGGCAATTGGCAGCCTTACTTTCTGCCAATCTGACCCAGGGCAAGTGTGGCTACAACTGTATCTTACCACCGGTGAGTCTGGCGTGAACACGGAGCACGGTAAAGACTTTTTGTGTCATAAAAGGCGCTATATATACCGTAAATTTGGACTATAAGCCTCTACTTTTTCCCTCCTTTGAACACCTGCAGCCTATACAACAGTGCGGTTAATTTATAGATTTTTACGGGCTAACGGCCACCGGGGGGCACTCTCTAGCAGTAAACGCAGAAGTGAGACAGACGTGAGGAAAGATTATGCGCTGAAGAATATACGAGTTTTGATTTTGGACTGGCCCATGTTGAAGCTGCAGGTTTGTTCTTCCCGTGTTGGTGCCAGTTTTCAGGATGCCTCAAATTAAAACTCAAAAAAATAAACTCTGTGTACCGTCTTTCTGTGTAAATATCTCATCTTAAACATAAAAATCTGCGGCTAATATTCAAGTGTAGCTTATATATGTATAAATATATTTCAAATTTAGCTGGTGCGGCTTATATTCAGATGTGCTCAATAGTCCAAAATTTATGGTAAATGAATTGAATTATATTACTAAACCTGGAACTAAACCTGGACTAGACCAGGACTGGAAAGGGACTGAGATACTTGAAGCTTAAAAATGAAGTTTATTTTAATCCTGCAACTTTATCCATTGGAAGACGAGCTATTTGAATGAGTTGAAGACTACAACCAAATTTCTTTTATTTTGCATGTTTTCAGACAGTGGTAAACCTCAGATGAAATAGTCACTTTAAACCATTACAACCAAAAGCCTGTGATCCCCAAACCCTCTCCTCCTGCTGCACTCCTCCTCCTCCCTGGACGACGTTTGACAGATACTGCTGACTGCACTGCCACGAGAGCCGCAGTTTGGAAGATTCTCAATCACCAATCCATCACAATCTACAGCTTGTCAAACTCGCCCAAATCTTTTTGCTTTTCGGTCCTGTTTTTTTCTTCTGCAAACACCTCAACTTTGAGAAGAAAATGTTCCACAGTGTGTAATAGAGTAAAGGTTAGCATGATGTGCAGACCTGAAATGAACTCAGAATCAGTGCATGTCATCTCTGTTTATTCAAAAGTGCACAAAGGAAAAAAAAAACATACTCAAGCCCTAAAGAAAACACCAAAGTCTCCTACAATATTTACTTAAAGATCCTGCCCTGAGAGTATTGTAAAAAGTATCATCTATGACAATAGTTTAACCCCAGATTAAGTAAAAGCCAAAAGTAAAATCTGTCAACTGGGCAAAAAAAAGTTGTAGAGGTGAAGATGTTTTGCTGCTCATCCAAGCCACTTCTTCAAATTAAAGATACACTTAATCAACTCATCCCATCCTCGAATGTCACAGGGTCAGTCCGTCAGGGGCACAACGAGTTAGGTTTGGTCAGGACCTGTCTTGGATCCAAAATACACACTTCTTCGATACGTTACAAAGATGTGAGTCTGGGCACTGGGTATGATTGACAGCTGGGACATGCAAGATTCCTCCATAATCAGAAAAAAATTGGGGATTAATATCACAGGGGCTGATACACATGGTGGATTTCTGTAGTATCAGTGAGTGAAGCACTAAACTATCCGCTAAGTATCAGCTTATTTTTTGTACAATTATTCTATATGTTTCTTGTCTGTAAAACCCCTCACCACACACTTTATACACTTTTCTCACACAGGCATTAACATTTTCTCACATTTCTCTCTTGTTTAAACTCTCTCAAAGTTCAAACCTTCGTCGGTGCCTTTGTCGGTGCAGAACGTTTCATCGACATTGTGGGTTTTGTCGGGGAGAAAACTTGCAAACATACAGCACTTCAGAGTCACACTGTGATCCAACATTTATGTAAATTTGTCTGACACATTCTGTACTGTACAGGAGACACGGAGGAGACTGATGGACAATGGTCTACAGTCCCTCAACCAATCAGGACGCAGAACACAATGCACGTTCATACGATGTAAAAAAAACATGCAAAATTATTTAAGGTGAGGACTACCTCAGTCTGAGAATGTTTACCTGTTGTACATGTTTTTCATTGAAAGGAGAAACCGGAGACCCTGAAAGACACCCACATGCGGAGAGCATGCAATATATGTGCTAGGAGAGATGTTATCTGTGAAGATGAAGGGTTTTTTACAGCAAACTTGATTTATAGCCTGAAAGTTCGAAAGCACCTTCCATATAGACACATGCACATAAAGAATCCAGATGCTTGGAGGGTTTGGGGGAGTCAAAAACGTGTTGGAGTCATGCCTAACGCTATAAATTCAACATCTCCCCTGTCTCACTGTATGAAGAGCGAAATTGGTTACAGGGCTTTATCTATCAGGTACTTTTGGAGTTTCCAGCTCAAAACAAATTCTTGAACAAGTATTTACACATTAATTGGCAACACAATGGATTAAGTTATATAGAAGAGACAGCACCATCATCGGGCTGGACTGGAAAAATCACCATTCTCCTCCAGTCCA
This sequence comes from Periophthalmus modestus, assembly GCA_019594935.1. NCBI lineage: Eukaryota > Metazoa > Chordata > Actinopteri > Gobiiformes > Gobiidae > Periophthalmus > Periophthalmus modestus. Next base: position 251,258 of record JAIEZT010001341.1, read on the forward strand.
CCTCCACTTTAAAGATTGAAAGGCTTCTGCTCTCGCTCCTGTACTCAGACCATTCTGGCATATCTCCTGAGTATTAAAATACATTCTTGAGACATTTTCCAAACTGTGTCAAGCTATAATTCAAGGACACATTTATTATTTACAAGCCGACTCGGCCCGCGTACCTTTTGTTCACACATGCTCCTATCAACTCCACATCAGGGAATACGGAGCAGGTATACTCTGCATGGAAATGTGTGAGGTACAAGACGAGGCAGGAGCTCTATGTTTCTCTGCTGGTTTAAAAACGTATTATTTAACCTGGGATATCATCAGCTTCCATATACTGAGGACACGGCATTTCAAATCTCAAAGAGCTTTTTAGATTTATTGTGAACTGGTGTAACTGTAGAATCTGGCAACCCAAAAATAGTAGGTTGTTCCGCGCTCTGGTTGGACAATTGGCTTTACTCAAAAGATAAAATAGGACCAGGGCACAGATGTAATGTCCTATATAAGAAATATCCTACGTGTCTTGCAATAAAACATTAAAGGGAAACAGGGAGGGCATGAAGTACACGGAAAAAGGAGACATATAAAAGGAATGTGAGAAGGAAATGCACAAACACGAGCAACAAAACACAAAGCAGCAACTTAAATCAGTCATTTTGGATCACTGTGAAAGAGGGAACCACATTATGGACTGGGACAGAGTGAATGTCATTAGGACAGAGGACAATTAACATCCCCGCTGGATTAAGAAGGAAATTGAAATATAAGAGACTTTAAACCAAGACGAGGGGCCTTCCTACTCTCACACACCAGGGATACTGTCCTGAACAAGTCGGACTGCAGATGGCGCTGTCGTCCTGCCTCCACCAGTAGAAAGACAGAGCCAAAACCTGTTTAAACCAGCTGACTGGACGCGTCGCAGTAACATCACGTGACCACTCTGAGGCGCTAGCGACCAAACTGTCAAGGATGAAAACAAACTAAAAATAATCTATTAAAAGACCGGCTAGCCGCCACGTTCCAAATAGGAAGTGATCATGGGCTTCGCTTCTGGCTCCATCGACTCTCGACTTTCTGTGTAAAAACTGTGTCTCCTCTCTCTGTAACTGCTGCTGTCAGACTCGTCATTTTGGTTTTAAATGTTCGTATTAACCCTCCACATGATCCTGGGGTTTTTATTTCACTATTGTGTCCATAACTCAAAATATGAACATTAATAACCGACAAATCAGGCGTCTTCTTTCCCTGAGGTCGCTCCCGTTAGCGTTAGCAACAGGTTTGATTGACAGCGTGTGCCCGCTCCCTGCTAAACCAGGGGTGTGGACGGGACAACAGCCTCGCTCCTGATTGGCTCTTTGGTTGCTATGATACTCACGGTTGGAATTCCAAATATGAAACTCGTCTCCAAATTAGCCGATATACCTGCTCTAGCCTCGATGAGCTTCATTTGACTGGAGCTGAACGTTGTGGGTGACGTCACACTCACTTAGTCCACTTCTGTATACAGTCAAAACGCACCAAAATAAGGACTAAAGCTAAACCTGGAGCGGACCAGGACTAAACCAGGAATAGATCAGGATCAAACCAAGGCAAATCAAGCGCTTCACAACACTGAAAATACAATGCAAACACAAAAAACGTTAATCGTGCCAGATAAGAAATAGATAAAAATGCCATTTAAAAAAAAACTCCAAATACAACAATTCATATTTCACGTAAAGGCCAAAGCAAACCCAGAATTAAAAAGACTGAAATTTGTAGCTGATGGTAACTAAATCCAGATCAAACCAGGACAAGTGGAACAGCTGAAACGATGGATACATTCACTTGAACATATTTACTTTGTAGAGTCACTGATGGTTAATATTTATGAAATATTTGAGGGAAAAAGTTACATAGACATTACAACTTTGAAGCGTTTTGATTTTGTGTTGTAAGTTTCTTGATGATCTGGGGACATGAGGTCAGAGCTCAGGGCTTAGCCAGCTGGTCTGCTCCTGACCCGTTTAACGCCTCATAACCCTCTTAACACATCACCTGCAGAGAGCCATCGTCACTGCCAAGGTCGCACACGACTTTCATTTAGATACACGCCGCAAAGTACAATGAAGATTTGGGATCTGACGGTTTATTATGGGCTCCGACAGCTGAAGGGAAGTGCTATACATTCCCCGCCTCATCATGGGCCTTTTAATGAAGACACTAAATAAACCTGTCTGCAGTTTTATAGGCTGTAAATGTACTGACACGTTTGGAGCTAAATAAGACTAAGGCTCCATATCTTTCTTAACTTGGGCACACTGTATCAAAACTGGGACTAAACCCGAGCTAAACCATAGACTGTTTATATAAATGGACATAGCTAACCTGCTAGCCGCCACGTTCCATATAGGAAGTGATCATGGGTGCACTTCTGGCTTCATCGGCTCTGGCTCCAATTCAATTCACATTGGAAAACCATGGCCTTACTTTTGTCTCTCTGTAACTGCTGCTGTCGGACTCGTCACGTTGGTCTTAAATGTTCGTTCTGACCCGCTCTACATGATCCTGGGGTTTTTATTTTTGCTGTTTTGCCTGTGAATCAAGATAAGAACATTAATGAAAAGACAAATCAGGTGCCTTCCTTTCCCAAGGTCACTCCCGCTAGCGTTAGCAACAGGTTTGATTGACAGTGTTGCTAAGTGCTCGCTCCCTGCTGGTGGGAAGGGGCGTTACCTTCATCAGCCTCGATCCTGATTGGCTCTTTGGTTGCTATGATGGTCGAGCTCGCGATTAAAAATATGAAACCCTGGCTCTGGCCCTACAGACTTGAGCTCTATCTGCAGATGGAGGCACATTAGTCCTGGACACATCTGCAGCTCTCCGTCCATGGGAGTGGATCTCTGCTTCACTGTGGTTCTCCTCGAGGCTTCTCTTTTTCCCACTGGGTTTTTTTGAGAAGGAGGGTCTAAGGACAGTGGATGTTCTGGGACATTTCTCCATTTGCTTCTTTTCTGTCGATTAATTTGCTTGTCTGTTTCTGTTTTATTGTTGATTTTCTAAGTTTCTGTTGGTCAAATCAATTCTAATGTTCAGCCCTAAGAGGCGACTGCTGCTGTGATTTTAGGCTTTACAAAAGTTAATTGAATTGAACTGAAACTCTGCTCCAAATTGGCCGCTATACCTGCTCCAGCCTCGATGAGCTTCATCTGACTGGAGCTGAACGCTGTGGGTGACGTCACACTCACTCAGTCCACTTCTTTATACAGTCTGTGGACTAAACTCAGAACTAAACCATCACTAGAACATCTCCACACCAAGTTTGCAGCCCACTTATGTGTAGAGCTTTTAACATTCCTTTCTGGATGCTAAACCTCTTTAAAACCTCCTTAAAAACTCCCCAATTGGTCACATGGGTCCAATCCAATGTAATTCCTGTGTCCATGTTAATTAAACAAACACATAAGGGTCAACGTGAGGACTAAACTGAACCCAAATCAGAACCAAACCTGCTTGACAATGCCCAAACCCGTCAGATCTTAAAAGCTAAAGAGGCTCTAGTGAAAACTGTTTGGTAAGACACTGTCAGCAGCACATTACCCAGTGTGAATGTGACGTGTATGTGAGTGTTGGTGGTGGTCAGAGGGGGGCTGATGGCGCAGATTGGCAGCCTCACTTCTGTAAGTCCAGCCCTGGGCAGCTGTGGCTAAAATAGAATCTCACCAATATCACCAAATGTGGAGTGAATGAGTAAAATAATGTAAAGTCGTTTTATAAATCCAGTGCTTTATTCAGTATGTTTCATAGAACAAAGTGTGAAATGGTTCAAGTGTAAAACAACACAGTCCTCGATGAAGGTTCTCACAATGTCATGTCTCCAGAACTGAGCTAAGATGGTCCGTTTATAATAGTTTCCATCATTTGTGAGGCTGCAGAAAACACAAAACAAAAAAACCACCAGTATTTTGGAATAAAGCTGCTCAAATTTTGTGGGTCATTTAAAATCTCACTGACAAAAACAGGTCAGCTGCAAAATAAATAGTCAATTATCAATTACATTTTTTGGATGAATGGATTGGACCAAACGCTGGGTCGACTGAAACCTGAGTGTCTTTAGAAAAATCCATATCTTTGGCTAGTAAAAACTCACAGACTCATTTTCACTTTCGCTCGGGTCTGACTGTCCAGGGCCGACGCCATTTGGACAGTCCATGGTGTTCTACGCCGCAGCCAAAACTAACCAAGAAAAACGCCACAGTTACCAGGGACCACACATAAGCTGGCACCTCCATCGCTGGCCCCATTACTGCTCCCTCAGACGGACTTAACCCAGCGAGGGAAGAGCAGAGCTGAGCGGCAGTTAAACCAGGAAAGGGAAGAAATATAGAAATAAGAGGAAAGTCGGTGAAGAAGACTGTTATCTTAAAAGCTATAGTAGTACTGCAATACTGACCCTGTTTAACTATATGACGTCATCTTTTCTCATGTATCAAAGCAAATATTTCACATTTTGGTGAGTATTTCTCATCTATTAAAGGTCCTTTATTACACAAAATGGACTCTCATGAGGTTTAAGTCATGTTATAATGTGTGTCCTCCTCAAAAACAGACCTGGAGTTGTGTTTTGTTTCATTCACACGTGTTAGAGTAACTCTTTATTATTAGTCTGTGTCAAACACTATTGTATTTTTAGTTGGTGGTTTTGGTTTTAGTTGTTATGGCAATCAACGAATTAAGACTGACGCAGAAGAACTGTGTCAAATGAATGACACACAGAACACAGACTGGATTGAAATAAAAGAAAATGTATTTGACAAAAGTCCAAACAGAGAGAGTGAGAGAGTTCAGTTCATTTCTGTTTAGGATTTAGGTTTTTGTGATAACATTTTCATTCAAGTATTGATCTCAGTGCAGATATACAGGTCACAGTCTGATTACATGTTTCACCCTTTTCAATATATACATATACACAGAATAGAAAAAAAATAATAAAAAAATAGAAAATAATAAATTCACAATAAGGACAAAATATATAAGAAATAAAAAAGAAAAGAAATAAAGAATGGAAAAAAATAAAATAAGCATATAGAAATAATACAGTGTAATAATAATAAAAATAATAATAATAATAATAATAATAATAATGATAATAGTCAAAAATAATATAAAAAGTAAAATAATTAAAGTAATCCTGTCCAGGTTTGAATTCCTTTCATACAGTAATTGCAAATTTCCTCCATCAAACGACATCAGCAGAAATTGCATTATACATATTCATTCATTCAGACAGAGGCATCCACATGACACAAAAACACATACGTAATATATTCAGATCTCGATTGTGGCTGGTACGTTGGACCAGCAGGAAATGTTTCTTGGCTTTTGTTCCGTGAATTCGAGCAGCAGAAAACTCCAGCTGAATTATTTCTCGGTAGAATAAAAGCCGTCCTTTCACAGTCAGAGGTTGAAGTGACTTCCAGCGGTATATTACAATTTTTATTATTTTTTTAGGATTTAATTCAGTTCAAATAACGCAAATTCAGTTTGTAATCACTCAAATCCATGACCCACGGACCACAGGGCAAAAACAAAAGGTGAGGAGTGCAGGGGGAGGAGCCGACAGGTGCAGAAGGAGGAGCCGACAGGTGCAGAAGGAGGAGCCGACAGGTGCGGAGGGAGGAGCCGACAGGTGCGGAGGGAGGAGACGACAGGTGCGGAGGGAGGAGACGACAGATGCAGAGGGAGGAGACGACGGATGCGGAGGGAGGAGGTGACAGGTGCGGAGGGAGGACATGACAGGTGCGGAGGGAGGAGACGACAGGTGCGGAGGGAGGAGACGACAGGTGCAGAGGGAGGACATGACAGGTGCGGAGGGAGGACATGACAGGTGCAGAGGGAGGAGCATTATAGCAGTGCATTTGCTATATATTGCCGGACCAGCTCTAATGCACATTTGATATGATCTCACGGGCCAAATGTAGTTACACCATGGGCCAGATTTGGGACCCGGGCCTGAGTTTGTCATATGTGTTGTAGAGTATTGTTTTGTATCATGTTTTTGTGTATATCTATGAAAAATGTCCATGTGGAACTTCATGGATGACATATTTTGGATGTGGGAACTGAGTTATAACATGGTACAAAGCGCCAAAAATCCATTTTGCATTGAACCTTCTTTAAAGGTTTTATTTTGTTTCTTTCACACATGTTTGAGGAACCCTGTATTATTTATTAGTCTGTAACATCTCCAAAGCTCAAAATGCTCTGTTCCACCTTGTGATGTCATGAAGTGGTAGTTTTCAAGTTGACACCTACATTTTACCTTTTGTTCAGTAGAAATGTGCATTTCCAGGACTGAAATAACCCTCATGATTCTAGTGAAGGTGTATGAAGTTTAGGCCAATCGCATTTTGGTGCAGCACAGCCGTCGACCCCAAATCGTCTCAACTATTTCCATGCGCTTCTGTTTTATTTCTAATATCCCACTAACGTATTTTATTTTAAAACTTAGAAACTGCAGTTCTTCACAATTCCCTCCAGTCAAAGTAAGCGCATACACATGACTTCTCCTCCTTACCTCTAGCACAGTGACTGCAGTGCACACAGCGAGCGCGGAAGTCTCGCTGAGTTGGCATTAACCCAGAAAGCATTGATCCAAGGAGCTCGTCTTTAAAGGCGTGGCAGCTTGGGGAGTCTTCCATTGTTTTCTCCTAAGTACATTTGAATTCCTCATTATTATGGATGTTCCGGTCGAATCAAAAAGCGAAGGAAATATCCCGTTATACTTTCACGAAATGAAACCGAAATTCCTATTCTTTCTCTCTATGGATGCTCATTTACATTTTAGCTTCTGGATTACAGCCCGTGGGGAGATGGAGTCATTTATGCCTTGGCTGTCTGCTGGATTTGTGAATATGCTATTGTTGTGACTTTGTGTGCATGTGTGTGTGTGTGTGTGTGTGTGTGTGTGTGTGTGTATCTATGTGTGTGTATGTGGAAACGTGAGGCATTTGAAGGTGTCTTAATGCCTGAGGCGGACTGGCATACTCAGCAGACAGGAGAAGAGACAGATCCTGTGTTTGTTGACAATGCACTTAAATGTGTGTGTGTGTGTGTGTGTGTGTGTGTGTGTGTGTGTGTGTGTGTGTGTGTGTGTGTGTGTGTGTGTGTTTGTGTGTGTGTGTTATCAGGTGTTTATCCCACTGTGAGGACTAAAATCTTACATACTTACTATACACTATACGATATGTTCACATCACTGGGACATACTTCACTTTTTTGGGACATAAATCAGGTCCCCACAATGTAATTCCTTCATTATTAGGTCCACAGTGTTATTTAAAGAGGGCGTCTTACAGGTCTACGTGGTATTAACTGTAACACGGAACATATTCAGATCACCGTCTTTCCTTTTATGGTTTTGAAAAAGCTACATCTGCTGAAAACGACGTATTAAAATGTTTAATTAGAGTCTTTCTTTAGAGGCTTTTCTCACTCCCCTTCAGAGCGCTATCACAACACAATGAGCCTTCAGCGTAACGAAACTACTGCACATCGCATCAGGTTTGTGAAGTTGTAGAACAGGGGAGTGGGCGAAAATTTTAAATAAATTCACAGGCCAAACTCAGTATTTGTTGAAAAAATTGACTGCACCTGATATGGCAGTTTAACCTTTTCATGTGGAAACAAAAGACAAAGTCTTATTTAAATAAATCCTTTTTTTTTTTTTTTTTTTTTAATAAATCTGCCTCCCACCTGTCTTGAAAGCTCCTGTTTTCTATCTTTCATTTGGCCATTTTTGTGGAGAGGTGGAATTAATTTGGCTGAGGTGACTAGTAGCTCGGCAGTAATGAGTGTCAACAGAAAAGGAGGAGCACTTCCTGGTCTCGACTGTGCACCACCGTACCTGCAAAGCATTCTGGGATGTGTAGTATTAGTGCTGCATTTGCTATATACCGGCGGACCAGCTCTAATGCACATTTGATATGATCTCACGGGCCAAATGTAGGTACACCGTGGGCCAGATTTCGCCCCTGGGCCTGAGTTTGACATGTGTTGCAGAGTATTGTTTTGTATCATGTTTTTGTATATTTATGAAAAATATGAAAATGGCCAAGCGGAACTTAATGGATGACTTATAAAACGACTTCCTGTATCACCACATGACATCACAAGGTGGAACAGAGTGTTGTTTTTTTTTTTCCATTTGAGAGAAGAACTCAGGCTAAATCTGCAGAGTCTGTGTGTGAAACGTGTGAATGAAACAAAACACAACTCCAGGTCTGTTTTTGATGAGGAAACTATAGCCTAATGTGTTTGTGTGTTTGTGTGTGTGTGTGTGTGTGTGTGTGTGTGTGTGTGTGTGTGTGTGTGTGTGTGTGTGTGTGTGTGTGTGTGTGTGTGTTTGTGTGTGTGTGTTATCAGGTGTTTATCCCACTGTGAGGACTAAAATCTTACATACTTACTATACACTATACGATATGTTCACATCACTGGAACATACCTTACTTACTTTTTTGGGACATAAATCAGGTCCCCACAATGTAATTCCTTCATTATTAGGTCCACAGTGTTATTTAAAGAGGGCGTCTTACAGGTCTATGTGGTATTAACTGTAACACGTAACATTCAGATCACCGTGTTTCCTTTTATCGTTGTGAAAAAGCTACATCTGCTGAAAACGACGTATTAAAATGTTTAATTAGAGTCTTTTTTAGAGGCTTTTCTCACTCCCCCTTCAGAGCGCTATCACAACACAATGAGAATTCAGCGCAACGAAACTACTGCACATCGCATCAGGTTTGTGAAGTTGTAGAACAGGGGTGTCAAATTCAAAATCACAGTGGGTCAAAATTTAAAATAAATTCACAGGCCAAACTCAGTATTTGTTGAAAAAATGGACTGCACCTGATATGGCAGTTTAACCTTTTCATGTGGAAACAAAAGACAAAGACTTCCTCCCACCTGTCTTGAAAGCTCCTGTTTTCTATCTTTCATTTGGCCATTTTTGTGGAGAGGTGGAATTCATTTGGCTGAGGTGACTAGTAGCTTTGTTACTAATGAGCGTCAACAGAAAAGGAGGAGCACTTACAGGTCTCGACTGCGCACCTGTGTACCTGCAAAGCATTCTGGGATTTGTAGTATTAGTGCTGCATTTGCTATATACCGGCGGACCAGCTCTAATGCACATTTGATATGATCTCACGGGCCAAATGTAGGTACACCGTGGGCCAGATTTCGCCCCTGGGCCTGAGTTTGACATATGTGTTGTAGAGTATTGTTTTGTATCATGTTTTTGTATATTTATGAAAAATATGAAAATGGCCAAGCGGAACTTAATGGATGACTTATAAAACCACTTCAGGCATATTTTAGATGTGGGAGCAGAGTTATAACATGGTCCAAAGCTCCACAAAATGGATTCTTGTGAACTTTTACCATGTTCTAATGCTGTTACCTCCTCAAACAGACCTGGAGTTGTGTTTTGTTTCATTCACATGTTTGAGTAACATTTTATTATTAGTCTGTGTAAACACTATTGTATTTTATTAGTCTGTAACATCTCCAAAGCTCAAAACGCTCTGTTCCACCTCGTGATGTCATGTGGTAGCTTTCAAGTTCCTTTTACCTTTAGTTCAGTACAGATTAGCAGTTCCGGGGCTTTTTAAAACACAGTGGGCACTTCCTGTATCACCACATGACATCACAAGGTGGAACAGAGTGTTTTTTTTTTTCATTTGAGAGAAGAACTCAGGCTAAATCTGCAGAGTCTGTGTGTGAAACGTGTGAATGAAACAAAACACAACTCCAGGTCTGTTTGTGATGAGGAAACTATAGCCTAATGTGTTTGTGTGTGTGTGTGTGTGTGTGTGTGTGTGTGTGTGTGTGTGTGTGTGTGTGTGTGTGTGTGTGTGTGTGTGTGTGTGTGTGTGTGTGTGCGTGCGTGTGTGTGTGTGCGTGCATGAAGAAAACCCCACTCTGAATAATCCTGCTTCGTTGTGTAGTGAATAAATCATAAGCAGCTTGAGCCTCAGCATCAGCTCCTGTTTATTCAAAAGTTTCCCACTGGTTTAACACTCAACACATTCTTTCATTTTTCTAACATTTTGTGACTGTCGATGTTACGCTTTACTCCAGTATTTTAGAGTTCGAAGGTACTAGCGATGTGACTTCCGGCTCTTTTGTAGGATCCGAATCTTTTGGATCCGTTTCTTTCAAAGAGCCGCTCAAAAGACTGTCTCTTTTACTACTTATTTAAATGACAGAAGTGAGGCTCAAACGACTCAGCGAGAGGAACGACCAGGGCTTCAGTATGTTTAAAATGGTTCAAACTGAGAGTGGGAGTGAGTTTAACCTCTGAAATAATGAAAATTGAAAAAAAACAACAAAAAAACGTTGCACTACAATAATAAGCAAATCACAACACAATCGTCTTGCATTCCCCTAATGAAACTACTGCACATCGCATCAGGTTTGTGAAGTTGTAGTGTAATAATTTGTATATTTATGAAAAATGGCTATGTGGAATTTCATGGAAAACATATAAAAAAATCTTAATTTATCGTTATTTAAATGACGAGTCTGACAGCAGCAGGTACAGAGAGAGGGGCCACAGTTTTTTAATAGAAAGTGAATTGGAGCCAGAGTTGATGGAGCCTGAAGAGTGCCCATGATCACTTCCTATTTTGAACACGGCGGCTAACAGGTTAAATACACAAAATGAATACGAAAAATGAGGAAATTGATTCATATTGTTACCGTGACCAAAATATGTCTATTTTTAATCAATATCACATTTAACTTTTACTTTTTACTCTTAAAGTACATTTTTAAACAGGTTATTTTACTTAAGTCAGTTTTTTCTCATACTTTTACTTGAGTAAGTCTCCACCACTGCATAAAGGTAAATCATTGGTCTATTTTTCTCGTCAAAAAATATCTTGGTAAAATGCAAAGTTGCACCGTCACAGTGTTTATTAAAAGACTTTTGCATTTGATATAGTTTTTATGCCACTACCATATCTTTTAATAAAGCTTGGAAATTTCATTTTAGGTCCGTTTCACGAAAACAGACCTAAAAACAAAATGAAATGTGATATTATTGAAGGTATAGTGGTAGAAATACTTAAATTGCTGAAAAAAAATGCCTGTATGATCAATTGGGCCAGTTCAGCAGAAGGTCTGAGGGCCGATAAAAATGGTCTGAGGGCCGCATTTGGCCCCTGGACCGTAGTTTGGACGCCCCTGACTTATGTGAAACTCATGAAAAATACTGTGTGATCTTGTAGCAGTGGGTTGAGTAGGTCCAGTGAAGCCGTTTTTCATTTTGAGGCGGTCCAGGCTTAACACTTTGTGAGTATTGAGGTTAATACAAAGATAAAATATTAAATTCTCAGGCTCTGTTCAATTTCAGCTGTAGAGAAAGCCGAGCGACGCGATTGGCTGAGGCGGAAAAGCCCCACAGACAGGCCCAGGTGTGTCATTTTAGATTTGTAATAGTGTGGCCCCTATCTGCTCTGAAGACGAGGACGATGAAGAGGAGAGCTGCAGAGACACTGAAGACGAGGCCGACGAAGAGGAGAGCTGCAGAGACACTGAAGACGAGGCCGACGAAGATGAGAGCTGCAGAGACGCTGAAGACGAGGCCGACGAAGAGGAGAGCTGCAGAGACACTGAAGACGAGGCCGACGAAGAGGAGAGCTGCAGAGACACTGAAGACGAGGCCGACGAAGAGGAGAGCTGCAGAGACACTGAAGACGAGACCGATGAAGAGGAGAGCTGCAGAGACACTGAAGACGAGGCCGACGAAGAGGAGAGCTGCAGAGACGCTGAAGACGAGGCCGATGAAGAGGAGAGCAGCAGAGACGCTGAAGACGAGGCCGATGAAGAGGAGAGCAGCAGAGACGCTGAAGACGAGGCCGACGAAGAGGAGAGCTGCAGAGACACTGAAGACGAGGCCGACGAAGAGGAGAGCTGCAGAGACACTGAAGACGAGGACGATGAAGAGGAGAGCTGCAGAGACACTGACACTGATGGAGTAACAAAGCGACACAACAACATCAATGTTTCATGAAGCTCTGTGAAGGCTTCAGTCGGTCACAGAGACGTCTGTGGCCCTCAGAGCGGCTCCAGAGACTGCACTTCCTGTCCTCGTGGCCCCAACGCACACAAACGCACACAAACACACACAAATGCACACAAACACACACAAACTCACACAAACTCTCTCAAACACACACAAACACACACAAACTCACTCAAACACACACAAACACACACAAACTCAAACTCACTCAAACACACACAAACACACACAAACACACACAAACTCACACAAATGCACACAAACACACACGAACTCACACAAATGCACAACACACACACTCAGACATGCACAAACACACAACATACACACTCAAACACACACAAACACACAACATACACACTCAAACACACACAAACTCACACAAACACACACAAACACACACAAACTCACTCAAACTCACTCAAACACACACAAACACACACAAACTTACTCAAACACACACAAACACACACGAACTCACACAAATGCACAACACACACACTCAGACATGCACAAACACACAACATACACACTCAAACACACACAAACACACAACATACACACTCAAACATGGACAAACTCACACAAACTCACTCAAACCCACAACATACACATTCAAATACACAACATACACACTCAAACACAATATACACACACTCAAACACACAACATACACACTCAAACACAACATACACACTCAAACATGGACAAACACACAACATACAGACACAAGCACACAACATACACACACAAACACACAACATACACACTCAAACACACACAAACTCACACAAACACACACAAACACACACAAACTCACTCAAACTCACTCAAACACACAAACACACACACAAACTTACTCAAAAACACACACAAACACACACGAACTCACACAAATGCACAACACACACACACTCAGACATGCACAAACACACAACATACACACTCAAACACACACAAACACACAACATACACACTCAAACATGGACAAACACACAACATACAGACACAAGCACACAACATACACACTCAAACACACAACATACACACTCAAACACACACAAACTCACACAAACTCACTCAAACCCACAACATACACATTCAAATACACAACATACACACTCAAACACAATATACACACACTCAAACACACAACATACACACTCAAACACAACATACACACTCAAACACAACATACACACACTCAAACACACAACATACACACTCAAACACACAACACACACACTCAAACACAACACACACACTCAAACACAACATACACACACGCAAACGCACAACACAACAGTTTCTTTGTTGATTTTCTAACTTTTCTGCCATTGTGATTTTGGGTTTTACAAAATAAATTGAACTTAAATTGAATATAAATGTACAAAAAAGTATTACTTAAGCTTAAATTTAACTGAATCCACAAACTGAACTCGTGAACTTGTCGTGTGGTACATATCAACGACACAGCAAAACAAATTCTCCAAAACATTTCTTCTCAGATCAGCAAAACTCGAGTGTGGCCCCCTGTGGATGTGCTCGGCCCTGTTGAGGCGCGTGGCGTTTCTTTTGGCTCGGAGCGACTCTGTTAGCAGCTCCACCGAGCGAAACAGTCAGAGGGTGGTAATATATGTGCCTGGATGGACTCAGCTGCAGAGTTGTCATCACATGCCTTTTCATTTGCGAGTGTTATTAGCCCCATTACCCTCTCAGCCAGACCCTCTGCTTGGCCTTCTGCTCCCCACTCCCCGAAAACCAGAACAGTCTCTCTCATTGCAAATGTATTCAAATGCATCCACAACTGCACCGATTTGCTAAATGTGTTTGCTTCATGTCAGTGAGCGTCTGTGCGCTGCCTGCTGGGGACCGGACGTACAACATGTGAGGTTTTGGGATTGAATTGGCTATAACTGAGTAGACCAGACCTCGTCACTACTCACTACTCCCATCCTGCAGCCTGCGTTATCTGAACTGGCAGAGATGGTAAAAATAATGGTCAAAGATTGTCTGTTTGATCCCAGCTTTTGTTGTAGTTCCCTTGGGCAATACAAATCAAACATCTTGTCTCTGATTGTATTGTATGAGACTACTGCGATTTTCAAGACGCTTCGCACAGTTCAAGACAAAACACACATGAAAGAAACAGATAACAGCGTTTATTTTAAGGCAGTAATTGCAAGTAAATAAATAAATACATGAATATTATGAATAACTGACTGGAGGCCTCCACGCTACGAGCTCAGACTAATGAACTCTGACTTTGGGGAGTCAATGAACAACACGAGTTTTAAAAGTGCCATGCTTGATCACTCTGCTTTATTTTCATTCAATTATTATTCAAATTATAATAAATGCTTTTCAGTCAGTTTTGTAGTAAAGGTAAAACTTCATTATATTAACTGTAGGTGTGGTGGAGCTTGTATAAATAATGACAGTGATGATGACAGTGATGATGTCATAGACAGAGCTGAATCTCCACGGTAACGGTGGTTCTAGACTCTGATGTGGTTTAGACTCTGATGCTGTGATGTTTTCTTCTCTGGACGAGTCACGTCCTAAAGGTCACTTCACCTCAGACTCAGCCACAGAAAGCCACACTCACCAGAGCTCGTGAACTATCAGCACGCAATTATCAAGATGTCTTCAGCCATGACTTAACCAATGTCCCGAACAAGGACTCGCAAACCGACCCCGAGACCAAGTACGAGTTGTTAGAAGTACTTGGAGAGGGAGTTTTGGAAGGGTTGCAAAGTGCCGCAATCGAGCCCACAAATGAAATTGTGGCTCTAAAAGTCATAAAGAAAGACGAAAAAAATGTGTTTGAATTTCAAGAGGGAGCTGAAGATGTTAAAAACACATAAGCTCACTGGACCCAGACGTCTTCAACCTCGTGAGATTCATCGAGTTCTTTGATTTCAAAGACCGTCAGTCTATGGTCTTTGAGATGCTGGACATAAGTGTGTACGACCTCATGCAGGAGGAGTTTCCTTTTTCCCCTGAGCCAAGCTCGTCCAATGGCAAAGCAGCTCCTGATAGCTCTGCAAGGACTGCAGGATGTCGGCGTGATTCATTCTGACATCAAACCAGACAATATAATGCTGGTGAACCACAGGGAGCAGCCGTTTAAACTGAAGCTGATAGACTTTGGTCTGGCCAGGTGCTTGGACGAAGTGCTCCCTGGACGGATGATGCAGCCCATGTTTGTTCGCGCTCCAGAGGTGACACTGGGACTGCCTTTGTGGGAGGCTGTAGACATGTGGAGCCTGGCCTGCTGCCTCCTCTACTTCTGCTATGAGGCCGCTGATGATTTCACAGGCTACTCCAACTTTGACAACATGACAAAGCTCGCCCACTTCTTGGGAACACCAGCGAAGGACCTGTTGGACGAGGCATTGTACGCCCAGAAGTACTTTGTCTCAGGAAACAACAACTGGAGACTCAAAACTCTACAAGAGTTCAAAGAATCCACGGGCGAGGATCCTGACATGTCTGAGGAGCAGCGTTCAGCTTCTAGCCTGGAAGAACTCATCAAAACATCCAGAGAGTTTGTGTCAGAACAAGAGTCAAATGACAGGGATGCGTTTCACGACCTCCTGAGCAAAATGTTGGAGATCAACGCGGAGAAGAGGATTACTCCAGCACAAGCCCTGCTCCACCCGTTTATCACCATGGACCATTTGCCCAAAGGTGATAACTACACTGAGGAGGCCCATGAGTTGATGCGTGTCGCTGAGACTATGTATGGCCCTCTGCAACGAGAGAGTCTCGAGAAGATTGCGGAGAAGCAAAACAAAGAAGCATTAGCTGCAAACGACTTCAGCGGCTGCACAGACGAAGGCTCCACTAGGGTTTGCTCCTTTAATGGGGCAGATGAAAACACTGGTTCCCCTGGTGAGATATTCATCTGCCAGTCTCAAAGATCAACTGAACATTACTGTACCAATGGAGATGTGGCCTCTCAGTCCAGTGGAGAAAAGGGTCAACCAAACAAACCAACAGATCCTATTGGCCAAAATACATCTCCTGGTGAAATAAGACTAGTTTCCCCTGAACTTGCAAGTACTGAAAAAACAGTCAATGTAGAGGCTGAGGCTGATGAGAGAACAACCCCGGCTCAAGACGTCAAATGTGAAACAGCTCAGATGGCTTCTAGAGCTGATGGACCTGATGACGTCCAGCAAAATGAACCAGAAAATGGACTGGAGATGGTTGCAGTTTTAGAGTCAAAGATGGAAGAACAGCCTGCAGAGTGTAATGAGATATTAAAGGACACAGAGACTCTGTTACAGGAGACCAACATTACAGAGGCTCAAGAGGAACCTGTCAACCACGACACAAGTCAAACTGCATCTAAACCTGATGATGCTTATGTCCAGCAAAATGAACTGGACAATGAACCAGACATAACTGCAGTTTTAGAGGAAATGAAGGAGGAACCGTCTGCTGCTGTTGCAATAGAGGACATCATGAACCTGCTACAGAGGTCAGAGGTCACAGAGCTCCTAACTGTGCCAGAAAAAGCCTCCAAGTCCACATTTAACAGGCTGATTCCTCGTCCTCTGCGTGCTCTATTTTCAAGGCTGTGCAAGCTCCTGCGACGCCGCCAAAACAAACCATTCTTCACAAAACCCAAATGGATCAAACACATCTCAGTCTTCTCAAAAAGGTCCAGCACATCTGGGCCTTCCAAACCTTAGATCCAGCCACAAGAACCTGCGAGACGTGTCTTTGCATTAAGAAAAATAAAAATCAATAAAAATCAATAAATATGTGTAAAGTTTCTTGTCTTTCTCAAACATTTGCAAACCTTAAAATTGTACCATAGTGTTTAAAAATATGAGATAATTCACATGGGAGGTAGATAATATGACATGTGACTTTTGCTGCAGTGGTGAAAGAAGTACTCAGTTTTGTTAGTTAAGTAAAAGTACTGGAGCAAGTAAAAATATCACATCAAAAAATGTACTTAAGTAAAAGTGCTACCTGTTTAAAAATGTAAAAAGTATTTTGTGCACATTTTGAGATCTTATAAGGCTTCAAATGTTAAATTAAATCAGTGTGAGCTGAATTTTGTTCAACAGAAAAAAACTAAATATTTTTTTCTAGCTGTTTTTGTTCATTTTTCTTTGTGCAAATTATGAACATGATAAAAATAAACCCTCAGCCTTTGCAGCAGGTCTCAGACGACAATGAAAGACTTTTACTTTTCAGTCCAGTTGAACAGTGCAGTGGAGTAGAAAGTACAGATACTTACTCTCAAATGTAGTGAAGCAAAAGTAAAAAGTATCCACTGTAAAATGTATTTAAGTAAAGTACAAATACCTAAAATGTGGACTTAAAGCTCAAAATGCTCTGTTCCACCTTGTGACGTCAATAAGTGGTAGTTTTCAAGTTAACAGCTACATTTTTCCTTTAGTTCAGTAGAGATTGACAACTCTAGAGCTGAAATGAGTGATGCAAATGATTCTAGTTAAGGTGTGACGAGTTTAAAAACACAGTGGAGCACTTCCTGTATTACCACATGATGACATCACAAGGTGGAACACAGTGTTTTCTGTTTGAGAGAAGAACTCAGCCTAAATCTGCAGAGTTTGTGTGTTAAACATGTGTGAATGAAACAAAACACAGCTCCAGGTCTGTTTGTGATGAGGAAACATTAGAACATAGATCAGAGAATAGTGTAACATGGGCCCTTTAAGTTACTGCTCAGAACCTATTGTCCACATGAGAGGGCAGAGAGTGCATTTATATGAATAGCTCCAAAGCTGCTGTGGTTGATTACGGGGCTGTGTTCGCTGCGGCGTCACATCGAGGTTGTAAATGTGGTTCTCCTGGTTGAATTCACTCTTAAGCTTCTTTCATATCCTGCATAAATAAATGAAGCACTTTGCTGCCACATGCACCAGGAGACGAGCAGTGTTCACTTCAGTCCACACACTCACACTTCAGTTTAAAACCTCCAAACACAGATATGAATAATCATGTGGTGAGATGTGGATCAAAGCAGCCTGGAAACATTTTGGTGGAGTCCATTCAAACCCGTGTTACTGTTTAACTCACGTCAGACGTGTGATACGACCAGCTGTGTGATTACAGCCGTCTGTCACTGTATCACGGTTCACCTTTCACGCCCTCGCTGTTTCACGGATTTTTTAAAATACTTTTTTAACATTGTATGAACATGCATTGTGTTCTGCGTCCTGATTGGCTGAGGGACTGTAGACCATTGTGTTCTGCGTCCTGATTGGCTGAGGGACTGTAGACCATTGTGTTCTGCGTCCTGATTGGCTGAGGGACTGGGACTGTAGACCATTGAGGTCTGTAGACCATTGTCCAGTCTCCTCCGTGTCTCCTGTACAGTACAGAATGTGTCAGACAAATTTACATAAATGTTGGATCGCAGTGTGACTCTTAAGTGCTGTATGTTTGCAAGTTTTCTCCCCGACAAAACCCACAATGTCGATGAAACGTTCTGCACCGACAAAGGCACCGACGAAGGTTTGAACTTTGAGAGAGTTTAAAAAGAGAGAGAAATGTGACAAAATGTTAATGCCTGTGTGAGAGAAGTGTATAAGTGTGTGGTGAGGGGTTTTACAGACAAGAAATATATAGAATAATGTAAAAAATAAAGCTGATACTTTGTGGATTTCACCTATTGCGGGTTATTTTTAGAACATAACTCCCATGATAATCCAGGGACCACTGTATTTAGGAAGATACTTGTAATTATTCACGCAAATGTTTAAACAAGGACACTTTCAATTTCACCATTTTGTCTGTAAATCAAGATGTGAACATTAATAACCGACAAATGAGGCGGCTTCTTTCCCCGAGGTCGCTCCTTGTTACCTGCACTTCCTAAACCTTTTGGCCACTTGTTGCTGCGCTCTCCTCTGCCTTTAAGTTGCGGGGTCATAGAGGTCACTTTCCTTGTCCTCCTCCTTCGTTCTTCGCTGTGGCTGTGGCGTGCTCAGGTCGGCGCCTCAAACAAAACTAGATTTCCGGACTAAAACATATTTTTCTCATTCCAAACTCTGTACCTCTCATCAGTCAGGTATTTTGCCTGGACTGAAAAAAGAAAAATGGACTACAACCCTCACATCTTGATGGCGAGCTACCCAGGTCCTATGTGGTAGGAGAAAATAAACTGACTTACAGACGCACTCCTCCTACTGCTGATTTTTTTTTTTTCTTGGAATCGACTTATATCATTTTTTTGGATCAAAACTTGGACATTGCATTAATGAACTCATAATATAAAGAACATTTTGCAACAACCAACAATACAAATACCATTCACTGTTTCACTGTTTTCCTGTTTAGTTATTTATTTTTATTTTTTTTTTATAAATTTCTGCTTTAAAATTTCAATATTGGTGTGTTTTCTTCACAGCCCAGGCTCAAATAAGAACCAGCTTTCTGATGCTGCCAGTACAACATTGACAGAAAGTGGGCGTTACCTTCACCAGCCTTGCTCTGGATTGGCTCTTTGGTTGCTATGATACTCGTGGTCAGATTTCCTAATATGGAAATCAGCTCCAAATTCGCCGCTATAACTGCTCCAGCCTCGATGAGCTTCGTCTGACATAATAATAATAATAATGCCTTACACTTGTAATGCACTTTACAGTCTCTCAAAGCGCTACACTATCGTCATTATTCAACATTATTCACTCCACACTTGGTGATGGTAAACTACTATTATAGCCACAGCTGCCTTGGGGCAGACTGACGGAAACGAGGCTGCCAGTTTGCGCCATCGGCCCCTCCGACCACCACGATCATTCACACACACACCACTTTCATACTAGGCAACGTGGGTGAAGTGTCTTGCCTAAGGACACAACGACAGAACTTGGTACGAGCTGGACTCGATCCTCTGACCGATGAGTACAGTCCAGGGCAGGAGAGTCAACCTCAAAATCACAGAGGCCAAAATTCAAAACTGGGACTAAGTCATGGGCCAAACTAAATATTTATTTAAAAATTGTATCAACATCTGCATGTTTTTCAGAAGGGGTGATTAAATCTGACTGAGGCGACAGGAGCAGATGCTGATGTGTGTCAACAGAAGTGGTGGGGGCCACACACACAAAACATTCTGGGATTCGTAGTATTACCGTTGCATGTGCTGTACTGGCACGGCAGAGAACAGGACGGCTCTAATACATATTTGATATGATCTCACAGGCCAAATATAATTATATCAAGGGCCAAATTTGGCCCGCGGGCCTGAGTCTGACATGTCTGGTCTATTGCAATAACATTTCCATCAAAACAGTCATATAACTTACCAAAAATAGCCTGACAAAGGTGAATAAGGTCACAGTTCATTTTAATATTAAGACATTTTTACTATTTTACATATACTGCATAATAGCCACTCTGAAAAGTCATCTCAGCTTCATTTCATTCTGACTTTTCCTCCCATTCTGCAGGTGCTATCACGCTAACAAGTGTATCTCTGTGTCCACCCTCCCGCTGCCGCCGCCGCCGCCGCCGCCCCCGCCGCCGCTGCTGTTTACCTGGAGGCTGCGTCTGTGTATTTATAGCTACGACCTCGTTCTCACTGGTCAAGTTCATGTTTTAATACTTGTCAATCACAGTGATGAGAGGAAGTGACATTTGGCCCTGGGCGGTTCTCACGGCTCACACGTCGTCGTCAGAACAGATGAAGGAGACACACCAAAATCAATGCTGATGATTTACCTGTGGGAGGCTGCTGCTGTCGGACTGATTGCGTTTCTTCTGTTTGTTTCCTTCTTCCCGGATAAACATTTCATATTCCGTTTCGTTGGGGCGTGGGGTTTTTGTTTCGTCCTGAGTGACATTGAGGAGCGTGGTCTGGACACAGTTTAAAATCAGCAGGTCTGAACGGGGCCGTGCATGTGTAGACTTTAATAACGCTCCCGTGGACTGCGGTGGTTTGTTTGAGCAGAGTCGAGTTCAACGACGATGCTGATCTATGGTTTTCTTGAAGAGCACTCATGAGACCGGACAAACTCTTCAGTCAGCTATATTCATTTTTGGCCTTAGCAACCACTACTGAAATATTACAGAAGGGAATGTTGCCAATTTTGAAGTATAAATAGGATAGGAGTTTAAAGATGCACTCTGTAACTTTCTCCATGTGTCTGTGAAGATGTTTTTGCTTGATCTGCTCCACAATATGGCATAAAATCTAAGTGTAATGCATTTATTCAACTGGAGAAAGCTAAAAAAAAAAAGTTCTTACCTTCTGACCTGCACCTTGGTGGGGTCGTCTCCAGGGAGATAGATAATGCCACACTGTGGGACACTCCAGCCAAAGCAATACAACATTTTCGCAAGTAAAATGGGATATGAGTTTAAAGACGCACTCTGTAACTTTCTCTGTGTAGATGTTATTGCTTGGTCCGCTGTAGTCTCCAGGGAGATGGATAAAGCCATATTGTGGAGCGCTCCAAATCAAAGCAATAACGTTTCCATGGAGACAGCGCACTAGCTCCACTGGAAAAGTTACACGGTAAGATATATATAGAGTTATTCGGTGAGGAAAAATGTAAAACATTTTTTTTTATATATATACAGGATGTCCATGAAGTCTCTTTGCAATAAAAATAAATATTACAAATGGTTGATCAGATATTTTAATCAGACTTGTTCTATTTAATCCACGTCTATATGAGCGACATTAGTCCCATGAAGCACATCAAGATGGGGCTAAATTTCTTGCCATGTTCGCTGTAGCAGAGCCTCCTTTTGCTTTAGTTCAGTAATGTCCCGTATCTTTGTTTGACACAGTGGTCCCTGGTTTATCGCTGGGGTTATGTTCTAAAAATAAGCAGTAACAGGTGATTTTTTTTTTGTTTCTTGTCTGTAAAACCCCTCACCACACACTTTATACACTTTTCTCACACAGGCATTAACATTTTCTCACATTTCTCTCTTCAAAGTTCAAACCTTCGTCGGTGCCTTTGTCGGTGCAGAGCGTTTCATCGACATTGTGGGTTTTGTCGGGGAGAAAACTTCCCCACGATATCTTTAACACAGTCCTATAGAAAGAAATCCAGAGGTGTGAGATCGGGCTCCCTCTTTTTGCTGTAACACTGTCCCTGTCTCCATAAATTCCTTGAGTCATGCTCGACTCGCCGGATGTGATGTTGAATCTCTTCCAGACTTTGTTCTATAGTTTCATTGAGTCTGTGTATCTGTTTTAGTCTCATTTCTTAGTGGTTCATTCAAAAACGATGTCTCTTTAATCAACAGGACACCTGACATACGTTTTTTTTTTTTTTTGTTTTTTTTTTTATATATGATTCTTTTGTCTGTTTGGCATGATTTTGTATATTTATCACTACTATTATTATCATTATTTTCTATTATTATTATTACATTTTAATATTGCTATATGTATATTTTTATCCTAATTGTGTATTTATTTTTTCTTGTTTGTAGACGCCCATTAGCCCATTAAAAGGGGATCTCGGGGGAAAGAGGCAGGAGGTGTGGGGTTTTAAAAGTGGAAAAAAAATTATCTAACTGTAACTTGTTTAGCTGCAGATGATATCAAGACTTGATTAATAGAAAAAAAAAAAAAAAAAAAAGCAGGATGCCTGACATACAAAAATGCCATGTGATTAAAAACCTTTAGCACCACTCAGTACAACAGAACAAATCCAATTAAAAATCTTATCAATTGCTCTTATAATTACATTTTAAAATTTAAAAGAGCCTCCTCCCTTTGCCTTGTCCTTCTCTCTCTGACCTTCTTGTCCCTGAAATGGTTTTCACTTCACAGCTGAGCCACGTCAGGGTCAAGAAACGACAAAAAACAGGTTTCAAAGCAAAGGAGCCATTTTTAAAATCTAAAACAAGTTTGGAGTTATTTTGAGTTCATCTTTTGTTTACTGCATTCCACACGTGTCATTCATAGTTTTGATGCTTCAGTGAGAATCTACTGTGTGAATAATCCTGGAAATAAACAAGAAATAGAAAGGAAAAAGTGTCCAAACTTTTGACTGGTTGAGTTTGTCAAATTATTAACATATGAAACACATTTTTGCTGCTTCAGAGACAGATTATCTCATTTGAAGTTTAAGCTGGAGCATTAAACACAATGAATCTGACAGTATGAAAGCACAGGGAGAGTGTGCAAAACTTAAATATCATAATGATCTCATATTTTAATCGACACCTTTCGTTGTTCTTCGATCTGTTCATGTGTTATTAACTGCTTTTGCTATGCCGACAAGCTCATGTGAAGGTTGTATTGGGCAGTATTAGTCAGTTTTGGAGACATTTTGCTGTTTTTTTGGCGTGGGTTATGGCCGACAGTCGCTCTTGTCTTCAGAAAATAAACCACGAGTAGAAATCCTCTGTTTCCTTACACCAGAACGCTACAATATCAACCATGTTCCCTCTGGCTGTGCCTAACATCTGTACGTATATCACACATGTGGCTAAGTATCGATAAAGCCTCATTCAGAGACATTTGTACAGATGAACTACAACCATCGTGGCGTAAGTGTCGTCATGAGACCCATCAATCCCATCATGCAACACCTGTGTCAGCCTATTCACGTCACATTGTTTGAAATTCAAACGTGTGTAACATCCATAAATGTGAACATGTGTGAACTATAGACGGTATAAAGAAGTGACTGAGTGAGTGTGACGTCACCCACAGCGTTCGGCTACAGTCAAGTGAAGCTCATCGAGGCGAGAGCAGTTATAGCGGCTAATTCGGTGCTACATTTCCATATTTGTAATTGCGACCTCGAGTATCATAGCAACCAAAGAGCCAATCCAGAGCGAGGCTGGTGAAAGTAGCGACCGCCCCCAGCTCAACCAGACAAACATTTAAGACCAAAATGACGAGTCTGACAGCAGCAGGTACAAAGAGAGGGGCGACGGTTTTTCAATACAAATGGGCAGTGACGAGTGTGAGGTTCATGAGGCTCTGATGTGTCACAGTCAGATTTACAAACATATAAACCAGGTGTCAGGACATTTGGCCCTGAGTCAGTTTCTCGCCCAGTGACTTGGGGCCAGAATAAAAAAGAATTTCAAAATAAAAGTTCCGAAGTCCATATGAAATAGCTCTAATAGTATGAAATAAAAAGCTGGTTTTATATTGTTTTTTATCCTTATTCTGGTTCCCCAATTTTCAGTGGATTGAAGTCTTTAAATTTCTTACCATTTTGTACGTCTCTGTTTGAAAAGAGCGAGTCTTTCGTCCCGTCGTCTGGAGCAAACCATTTAGCTCCTTTAGCGTTGGCCTTGGTCCTTTAATTATAACCTCCTGCTTCGACCTAAAGTCCAGTTTAGAAAACTGAGCTTTAATATGTATCTTCCTCCATTTAAAATGTAGAACAGACAAGAAGAAAAAAGTGAATTGCTAAAGTTGATTTGCTAACTCTAAATTGTAGTTAGCGGCCCCTGTTCTGCGGGAGTTACAAGAATCCCTGGGCTCACGAGCGCCCCCTAACATGAGGCAGGGTAACTGTGTGCCTCACCAGGTGCCTTTTCACAGCCGCTTAAAGCAGCAGCTTAGCACACAGCACAGTCAGTCCACGAGCGGCCTGTGCCTCACCACGGGTCTCTTCTCAGGATTTCAAGGGTTAACGTAAAAAATCAACAATTTTGAGTAAAAAAAAAAGAATAAAATTGCAACGTTCAATAGAAAATAACTTTATAGTACAAATCATTGGATAAATATAACTATTTCATTCATTTTTTTCTCTGTGATGACAGGTGAGTCGAGTTGAAGCTGGAAGCGCGCACATGCTCACTTCCTATTTGGAACGAAGCAGCTAGCAGGTTAGCTACGTCCATGTATGTACACACTCTATGTACAACTTCCCTATCTCTATGGAGACAAGCAGGGGACACCATGCGGCCAAATTACAGATCAGATCTGTGACCTTTGACCTCCCAGCCCTCGGTCAACTCCCCCAGATGCTACGAATAATTGCGTCACATCGACTAAGAGATTCTGAATTCAGCAGCACACGTCAAACCTGAACCTTTGATAAAAACGCAGCTTATGCACACATCACTGTAACTGTGACGTAAATGTGAAAAATGATGAGTAAAACCGTGTCTTCTTAAGTTCTACAATGAAAACACAGACACACTGTAATGACTTAATCGTAATAATAAAAAATCGATGAATATGAGTGAATACGACACATTACACACGAAGCATTGTTGCTCAAATCAACCAAATCTCTTTATCTCAGCTGCTTTCTTTAAATCCACCGAAGGACAGGAACAGACCTATTTAACGCTGCAGTCTGATGGAACCAGCAGATCAATAAGAAATTAAAGGCTTTTCCATCCACTTCACAGTAAAATAAGCCCCTGGAGGTGAAGCGAGCAATGTCTCTTTATCCACTACTGTCTGCTTGGTATTGACGGGGTTTTAAAGGTTCACTGTGTAACATTTCTGGTCCTGCTTGTCACCGTGGAAATATTGCTTTGTCTGGAATGTTCCACTGTGTGTCAATTAAACATATCCAGCTCTGTGGATAATTTACAGGTCAGATCTGTGCAGAGGCGATGATGTGCAGTAGTTTCATTAACGCTGATTGTGATGGGACTGTGAAGGGGGCGGGGCTTTGGACTTTGGACTTTATAAAACAGGTTAATACGTGTTTTTTGGCAAATTTAACACGACAATCCTCCATAAATATACAAAAACATGATACAAAACTGTACCTACAACTTCACAAATCTGACGTGATGTGCCGTAGTTTCATCAGCGCTCTGAAGGGGGAGTAACTTAACATGGAGAGCCAAGGAAAGGAAGATTCAGAGCGTCAAACACAAAAGTGAAACTTATAAAACATGTGAAAACTTTATTTTGGGTGAATTTTGCATTTTCTAGACAATAAAAGGAAACATGGATCTTAATATGTTACAGATAATACCCCATAGAAGTAAATACCTCCTCTTTAATACCCCATAGAAGTAAATACCTCCTCTTTAATACCACATAGAAGTAAATACCTCCTCTTTAATACCCCATAGAAGTAAATACCTCCTCTTTAATACCCCATAGAAGTAAATACCTCCTCTTTAATACCACATAGAAGTAAATACCTCCTCTTTAATACCCCATAGAAGTAAATAAATAATACCACATAGAAGTCCTCTCCTCTTAATACCACATAGAAGTAATACTCCTCTTTAATACCCCACAGAAGTAATACCTCCTCATTAATACCCCATAGAAGTAAATACCTCTTCTTTAATACCCCATAGAAGTAAATACCTCTCTCTTTAATACCCTCATAGAAGTAAATACCTCCTCTTCAATACCCCATAGAAGTATATATGGCAAACCCCATAGAAGTAAAACCTCCTCTCTTTAATACCTCATAGAAGTAAATACCTCCTCTTCAATACCACATAGATGTATATACCTCCTCTTTAATACCCCATAGAAGTAAATACCTCCTCTTTAATACTCTATAGAAGTAAATACCTCCTCTTTAATACCCCATAGAAGTAAATAACTCCTCTTTAATACCCCATAGAAGTAAAATACCTCCTCTTTAATACCCCATAGAAGTACATACCTCCTCTTTAATACCCCATAGAAGTAAATACCTCTTCTTTAATACCCCATAGAAGTAAATACCTCTTCTTTAATACCTCATAGAAGTAAATACCTCCTCTTCAATACCCCATAGAAGTATATACCTCCTCTTTAATACCCCATAGAAGTAAATACCTCCTCTTTAATACCCCATAGAAGTAAATACCTCCTCTTCAATACCCCATAGAAGTATATACCTCCTCTTTAATACCCCATAGAAGTAAATACCTCCTCTTTAATACCCCATAGAAGTAAATACCTCCTCTTTAATACCCCATAGAAGTAAAATACCTCCTCTTTAATACCCCATAGAAGTAAATACCTCCTCTTCAATACCCCATAGAAGTAAAATACCTCCTCTTTAATACCCCATAGAAGTAACATACCTCCTCTTTAATACCCCATAGAAGTAAATACCCCCTCTTTAAATCATGTGGCAAAACACTTGATATCAAACCTATAGAAACATGTTTTTTTTAGGCTGGCCCCTGTGTGTTTGTTCCATCTTTGACTTTGCTCAGAACAATCAAATGTAGTTTCTATTGGTTCTTGTAAGTGAAAATCTCAGTCTGTTCGGGTTAAACCAAAGGTGACACATCGTTCAAAGAGCTGGCAGCTGGAGAACAAAACAGAAATCAAAGACTAACAATCACATGTTTATGTTCTGCTCATAGACTTCAACAAGCTCCAACAGTTCAGGCGATGGAAACATGCAGCGAAACAAGACAATCTGAGCTTTTTTATGTGAAATACAGACTGAAATAGTGAAGAACACGTTTAATATATGTGAAAATACAATTATTTTTCAATATACTAACAGAAATAATGGCCATAGGTTGACTCTGTCCTTACTTTCTGACTGTGTGTCTTGGGCGGGGTAAATGAAGCAGGTAACGAACAAGATCTGACACAGAGAGAAATGTAACTCTGGGGATCAAAATTTCAAACGCCATCTTGAATTTTGGGGGATTTTTTGGCATATTTTCGCACCCATCAGAAGAGCTGCTTAAACCGCATAGGGAAAGGCTGATTCATGTGAACTTTAAATGACACTTTTAAACCAACGCTGCCAAAACGCTCTGATAACTTTAGAGGTTAGAGGTATATTTTTATGTAAATGAATGAAGAGGCATCGTAATATCATCAAGGATTGAGTAAAATAACAGTAGGGGGCGATAGTAGCTCAGTTGGTAGAGCGTTTGGCCATTGATCAGAAGGTTAACAGCTTATGTCCTGGTTTAGACCTGGGTTTAGAGTTGGTTTTGTCCTGAGTTAGACCTGGGTTAGACCTGGGTTAGACCTGGGTTAGACCTGGTTTAGACCTGGTTAGACCTGGGTTAGACCTGGGTTAGACCTCTCTTAGTCTTGTTCAAGGTTCAGCGTTGTACTCTGATGGAGCGTACTTACATAACATTGAGACTAAACTGACTAAACCAGGACTAGACCAGGACTAAACCAGGACTAGAACAAGACCAAACGAGATCTACATCAAGACCAAGCGAGACTCAAACTAGACCATAACCAGAACAAGTGAACTCACTGCCCTAAAGTGGATATAAACCTGTGAAATGAAACACAAGATGAAAAAATAAAGTTATCCATGGTTTATAGAGCAAACTTTCGGACACAGTGGGTCTAAAATTTGACAGAGGGGCGGGGCCAGGACATATACATGTGTGACATTAGAGATTTGACCAGTAACATGCAGCAAAGTATGAATATGCAAGGCTCATTGTACTTTTTTTTTATTTTTCTAAATGCATTAATTACATTTTTTTGAGATTTTTCTTGCTGAGAAGGAGGGTCTAAGGACAGGGGGCGCTCTGGGACACTTCTCCATTTGCTTGTTTTCTGTTGATTAATTTGCTTGTCTTTTTGTTTCTGTTTCATTGTTGATTTTCAAACTTTCTGTTGGTTAAATCAATTCTCATGTTCAGCCCTAAGAGGCGACTGCTGCTGTGATTTTGGGCAAAAATAAATTGAATTGAAATGAATAATTAATGTATTCAATTTCAGTAAAAAAAAAAGACAGCAGAAAAACTTTGAACAAGGTTTTTACTCTTACCTTTTTTAATATAGTTTGGTCACGTTCGGCGGGCCAGATTAATAAACCCGACGGGCTGTGTGTGGCCCCCGGGCCGTAGTTTGCCCATATCTGGTTTAGAGTGAGGAAAGACTGGAACTGTTGTCATGGCAATTAACAATTCAAAACTGAACACGACATCTTTTGAATGGTGAAAAGTCTTAAAATTCGCCTTTAAGCAGGAACCATGAACATCCTTTAGGAAAATTACAAGTTTTTGTTCTTCTAATTCTCATTTTTTCAGCTTTTTGACAATTTTCTTATTACATTTCTGTTTTCGTACCATCAAAACAACTTCCTCAGTGTGATTTTGTCGGCCGTATTTCAGTTTTACTCGCTGCTTTCGCTCGCTCGCCACATCCATTGTCCAGTGTTGTGGTCCAGAATGAGCCTGTGCGGACCCGGGCTGACAGCAGCGGTCATTAATGCAGAGGAGTGAGCGGTCAGACGTGTTCCATGTGGGGCTCATGTGGACGCACACACACACAGACACACACAGACACACACACACACACACACACACACACACACAGCCCCATTGAAATGCAGACCAGGGCTTCAGATAATGGACTTTCCCACAGAGACCAGCAGTGTCCACGTCCTGGCATTTCGGAGACAGACACCGCACTACGCTGTCCCGATGAAGCCTGAGGGAGGAGCGGGACAAGGGCCAAGCATCACAGAGGGGCCGGGCGGGACGAGTGTGTGTGTGTGTGTGTGTGTGTGTGTGTGTGTGTGTGTGTGTGTGTGTGTGTGTGTTAATGGCGGAGAGACTGAGAGTGTGACATGTTTTAGCACAAAAGCAATAAATAAAAGTGTTAAGCTGACAGAGTCTGTGTCCAGGAATAATGTTTTTATTTATTGAAGAAGCAGAAGAGGCACACGTTTCATCACGAAGTAACGCTGGTTAGAAGAGTCCCGCACGATCTCATAAATGTATACGACTATTCACCTTATCCCATCGTCATTTGTGTTATTTTGTATGAAGATGCCGATCAAATACGTTTTACAGGGACTACAGAGCTGTTTTAAAGCCTCCAGAGAATTGTCTTGTTGTTGCACATAACCATTGAACATTTGACACAAATCAACTGACTTTATATGATATTTTAGCGCAAAAACCTTCCCAAATTCTCCATTGAAAGGGTCGGGATTTGCACTTAACTACAAAGAAAGCGTGGGTTAGTTGCGTTTGTGGAAAACATGGGCAGGTCGGAATAAGGTCAATAGATTGAGCCCAAAAAACAAATCAAACGATTATCTAGGTTCAATACTAGATTTATCAATACGAGTCCTCTTCAAGAACAAGAACTAACCCAAACCAGCCAAATCCCAGGACACACTGGTTGTACATGTTGCCATAGTAACTGTCTTTAAATGTACCAGGTGACTTCTATCCTGACTGCTGACACACAACCTGCCTTTGCACAACAAGATGGATTATTATGAAGAAAAAG
Source organism: Periophthalmus modestus (assembly GCA_019594935.1). NCBI lineage: Eukaryota > Metazoa > Chordata > Actinopteri > Gobiiformes > Gobiidae > Periophthalmus > Periophthalmus modestus. The sequence continues at coordinate 281,443 of JAIEZT010001341.1, forward strand.
CCGACAGACGCGCCTATTGTAGCGTCAATGTGAAATATTTCATTTGAGGGAAACACAAACATTGCATTTGTGGAAGAGGCCTGAGCTTTTTCTCTCAGCTGAATGTAACAAAAGTTTGATTTTTCAATTTTTTTGTGACGCTTTGACCATCCATCCTTTTTCTTCCGCTTATCTGGGGCCGGGTCACCGGGGCAGCAGGGACTCCCAAACTTCCCTCACCCCAGACACGTCCTCCAGCTCCTCCAGTGGGACTCTAAGGTGTTCCCAGGCCAGCCGAGAGACATAGTCCCTCCTGCGAGCCCTGGGTCTTCCCTGGGGCCTCCTCCTGGTGGGACATGCCTGGAACACTTCCCTAGAGAGGAGTCCAGGAGGCATCCTGAACAGATGCCCGAGCCACCTCAGCTGCTCCTCTCGACGTGGAGGAGCAGCGGCTCTACTCCGAGCTCCTCCCGTGTGACTGAGCTCCTCACCCTATCTCGAAGGGAGCGCCCAGCCACTCTGCGGAGGAAACCCTTTTCGGCCGTTTGTATCTGCGATCTTTTCCTTTCAGTCATTACCCAGAGCTCATGACCAGAGGGGAGGGCAGGAATCGAGAGCTTTGCCTTTTGACGCAGCTCCTTCGACCACAACAGACCGAGACAGCGACCTCATCACTGCAGACGCTGCACCGATCCACCTATCAATCTCACGCTCCATCTTTCTCTCACTCATGAACAAGACCCCGAGATACTTGAACTCCTCCACTTGAGGCAAGGACTCTCCACCTGCAGAGGACAAGCCACCTTTTACTGGTCGAGAACCATGGCCTTAGATTAGGAGGAGCTGATTCTCATCCCAGCCGCTTCACACTCGGCTGCAAACTGCCCCAGTGCTGCAGGTCCTGGCTCGAAGAAGCATCAGGACAAGATCATCTGCAAACAGCAGAGATGATGATAATGCTGATGCTGTTGCTGTTTGTTCACTTGGACCAGTCATATTCAAATAATCGTCATGTTTCCGTATTGTTTCCACATTTTCCGACGTATTTTCCGACACACATGAATCTGGCACGAGCTGCACTGACCACGACCGCTTTTCATGAATGGAAATATGAATATTTTTCCGTCATAAATAATGCATATCTTTGCTGCAGGTCAAAGTCAATCCTTCCATCCACCACAAATCTCACATTTGTGCAGGATGGATGAAGTGTCTTGCCCAAGGACACAAGCCTTTTGGTTTACATGGTAACTCCACAACTGTGTCACTGGGACTGTTTGGAAAAAGTCCCTGATCAAACAAGTTCAGTTCCAGTAATGTTAGTCTGGATCCAAAATGATTTGAATGTGAATAAACAGCAGCTTTTGAGTCACTTTTGGCCACACGCAAAGAGCCATGAGCCATGAATATCAAGAGAAGAGGAGAAGAAAGTGCATTTTGGATTCAGGCTAAATAAATTCTGTCAACATCTGTGTTACTCTCTGTCAGTGGGACACAATTTTCTTTGATTCCAATCTGAAGACTTCCATGGGCTCATTTTGCTTATTCCCTTTTGGAGTTAGGACAATTTGAACAACACAGAGCAGGACGGTCACTACGGCAACAGGAAATCACAAATCAAACTGCATAAAACCAAAGTCCTGTTTCCAAATCTGCTGGGCCTGAACGTCAGAAATATCTCCCACTGACTCTGAAGGACGAGTCTAATGAGACGTGATAATCTGAGTGTCACTACGGAGCAGATTTATGACTAAAACCAGACTAATCCAGGACTAAACCAGGACTAAAACAGGACTAATCAAGGACTAAACCAGGTCTAAACCAGGACTAATCAAGGACTAAACCAGGACTAAAACAGAACTAAACCAGGACTAATCAAGGACGAAACCAGGACTAATCCAGGACTAAACCAGGACTAATTGAGGACTAAACCAGGACTAATCAAGGACTAATCCAGGACTAAACCAGGACTAAACCAGGACTAAACCAGGACTAAACCAGGACTAATCCAGGACTAAACCAGGACTAATCAAGGACTAAACCAGGACTAAACCAGGACTAATTGAGGACTAAATCAGGACTAATCAAGGACTAATCAAGGACTAAACCAGGACTAATCAAGGACTAAACCAGGACTAAACCAGGACTAATCAAGGACTAAACCAGGACTAAATCAGGACTAATCAAGGACTAAACAGGACTAACCAGGACTAAACCAGGACTAAACCAGGACTAATCCAGGACTAACCAGGACTAATCAAGGACTAAACCCAGACTAAACCATCAATCAAGGATTAAACCAGGACTAAGGACTAAACCAGACTAAACCAGGACTAAACCAGGACTAATCAAGGACTAAACCAGGACTAAACCAGGACTAAACCAGGACTAATCAAGGACTAAACCAGGACTAATCAAGGACTAATCAAGGACTAAACCAGGACTAAACCAGGACTAATCAAGGACTAAACCAGGACTAATCAAGGACTAAACCAGGACTAAACCAGGTCTAAACCAGGACTAATCAAGGACTAAACCAGGACTAAACCAGGACTAAACCAGGTCTAAACCAGGACTAATCAAGGACTAAACCAGGACTAAATCAGGACTAAAACCGGACTAAAACCGGACTAAACCAGGACTAAAACTGGACTAAAACCGGACTAAACCAGGATTAAACTAGGATTAAACCAGGACTGAACCAGGACTAAACCAGGACTGAACCAGGACTAAACCAGGAATAAACCGGGACTGAACCAGAACTAAACCTGGTGAATCAGTGTTTTGTTCAGTTTAAACCTGGAACATTCTTCTTGAAGATGTGAGACAGGCTTCGACTTTGACAAAATCCAGGCTCTGTTCTGTTTAGCTGCTGTGACTGAAAGAGTTTTATTCTGCTTTTTCTCTTTTAATGTTCATTTTATGATTATTTGTGTGTTGATTTGTTGTATTGTGATTTTTTCTTGTTCTGTAAAGCTTTTTGAATTACCTTCTGTACGACTTGTGCTGTACAAATAAACTTCCTTGTCTTTCCTCACAGCCCTCGTGTTCACTGTCCTTGTGGCATAAACCAAATAAATAAAAGTCTCAGTGTAAAATACGTCGTGTAGTTTTTTTCGCTTAGTAGTTCAAGTCCTACAGAAGCTGCTCCAGGACTGATCAAACGCTTATCACAAATTGCAGTACACAGAGTAAAGTACACCTCAATCGTACAATGGGCCACAGTGTGTCATTTTCAGGTTTAAAAACAATATCTATCTCTCCGTCCTCTCCTCCTCTTCTGTCTCTTCTGTTCAAAGTGGCCTTCGCTCACACCCAGGGACAGACAGAACAAAGGCGAGATATGAGCTGGACTACACCCGTGACCCCCTCCCTCCCGCTGCGTTCACGCTCCAACTCTGAAGAAAAAATGGATCAGCCTCTCTCCAGGCGCCTTACAACGCTCCCACATGTTTCACAAAGCACCCAGCCATTTTCGATTTGGACAAATATCAGTGACATGCACGATAATGAAGGTAAACGACTGTATTTTCACCATATGTTTTGCCGTAAATCTGAACGCTGTGTTTTTAACTCGCAAACCCTCTTAGTGCCTCTAAACCTGGATCGAGTGTTGGGAGCCGTGTGATTCTTGGCTGCGTCTGGCTGGAGACTCGTGTTTTTGTAATACTTCATTTTACACCACCTGGGAAGTGTCAGAATGAGCCTATAGACGCATTTACTACAAGAAAAACAAGCACCTTATCATAATGTTACAGCGAGAGCACATTTTACACATAATGGTATGGGATAGATTCATGTTTTTATATAACGCACCATATGGAGGGAGGGTGGTGCAGTGGGTTCAGCGTATGCTTCAAACTGGAGGGTGCACAGTTATAATCACATAACTTTGTCAATATAATGTGGAACTTACAGAATAACGGTAATCATAATGGCCCAGGAACCACTTACCCATACACGAGTGCACACAGACACTGAGGGTGAGGTGGGTTTAGTGTCTTGCCCAGGGACACAACGGCAGCATTCATCTGTGGGAGCTGGAATCGCACCGCCAACCTGAGGGTTAGTGGATGTAACCACTCGACCGATGATGTTGATCTGGAGAACCACCAACCTATGGACGACTGAGCTACTGTCGCCATCCTCACGTGACGCTTCTGAGGAAGATATGGGAAGGGATTCAGACTATCAACCTTCAGATTGGTGGACAAACGCTTTAGCCACTGTTGCCCCGACACAGGCATTAGACGTAGGTATTTGTACTTTTTTGGATATGGTTTGAGCTGAACAACTTTACAAAATGTGACTACTGCTCTGGTGCAGGTTTGGAGGGACTCAGGGCTGTAGTTGTTTAAAATCTTCACTATTTATGTATGTATGTATGTATGTATGTATGTATGTATGTATGTATGTATTTATTTATTTATTTATTTATTTATAATTAATGTATTATTATTATTATTATTATTATTATTATTATTATTATTATTATTATTATTATTATTTATTTATGTATTTATTTATTTATTTATAATCAATTTATTATTATTATCATTATTTATTTATTTATTTATTTTTTCGTGTTTTTTTTTTTTCTTTTCCTTTTAGTAAACCCCAAGCCAGAAACAAGGTAATGTGCTCTACTCCATTCAGCGTAGTGAAGAAACGTGTGATGTACCAACACCGTCACAAGAGCAGTTCAGGACCACAGTCTGCTGTACATCTCCATCTCAAACACACTGACCGCTCCTTTGAAGATAGTGAGGTTCAGATCTGAGCCAGAGAAAAGAAATGGTTTGAGAGGAGAGTTAAAGAAGCAATTTTTGTTAGGAAAGACAATCCATCTTTAAACAGGAATGGGGGCCTGAAACGTCCTCTATCCCCCATCCATCGTCAGACCCAAAACAAAGAGAACAATAGCAGGGTTGGTAAAGGTTGAATAGGGTTGTTTAAGCTGAAACTGGAGACAATAGTTGTTCACAGTTTCAGTGTCGTTAGCTCCTCTCGTTATCTCTTCAGACAGATACAAGGCAGAGTCCAGCAGTAATCTGACCAGAACTGAAGAAGAGACTTGGATAAGCAGCAAAACGTCTTCACTCCTACAACGATTTGTCCAGTCGGCAGATTTAAACTTCATCTTTTGCTCTTTTTATTAAACTTTTATTATGTAGAGCAGCTGCCTTTAGTAGCATCACTGAGTTTATAGTTATTACAAGTCACATAAAGTCGGGGAAATGATCAAAACTTGCCTCAAAATATCTGCAGAGCTAATAAAAAAACATATAAATTGATCTCTAGTTTTTTGGGTTTTTTGGGGTTTTTTTTTACTGGAAATTAAAACATGTGAAATGAATTATAACTGTGGACAAACCAAAGGCAAAGCAGGTTGTGTGTGTTGCCCGATGACACAAAGACACAATGCACCACCTGTTTGTATCTGTAAACGATTTAGAGACTTCAGGCTGGATCCCATGACAATTGAAAGAAAGATTATTATTTTAAATGTCCGATATTACACAAAATTGACTCTTGTAGCTTTAAGCCGGGTTGTAATACTGTTCCCTCCTCAAAAACAGACCTGGAGTTGTGTTTTGTTTCATTCACACATGTTTGAGTCACACTTTATTATTAGTCTGTAACATCTCCAAAGCTCAAAACGCTCTGTTCCACCTTGTGATGTCATGAAGCGGTAGTTTCCATGTTAACGACATTATAACATAGATCAGAAAACAGCGTAACATGGGCCCTTTAAATGTAGCAAACCCGCGCGAACAGTACTGTAAGTAAATGCACTCACAACTCACTGCAGAACCATCACCATCACTCAGGCGTACGAGATCGAAATATTTCCTTTCATTAATATTTCAGGCACCAACGGCTTTCGGAAACAACATATAGACCTTTTTGAATGTGGGAGGCCATTTTGGCAAAGAGCTAGTCATGAAAACTCCAGGAACCGTTAGCAAGTATAGAGTTAGCGTAAATGTCCCCATATTGACACAAGCCGTGTTTACACTCTCTCGATGCACAGCTAACACACAGAGTGGTTTGTGGTACACTGGGTACATTTATTCCGCTGACTTGTCCTACTTACGCTACTGTGAAACCTGTTCCAATGCTTCCTCTTTGCATGAGTGGGATTTAAGACTCAAGTTTGTCCAAGCTAAAAGTTTCCTGCCATAAACGCCTCTATAACCTTATATCAAATAACACGAGCTCGAGTTTCTTTCTTTCTTCGGCTGAGTG
>JAIEZT010001342.1:0-71351 GCA_019594935.1 Periophthalmus modestus
TGAGGTATTTGATGTACTCTTGAGGTACTTTTGAGGTACTCTTGAGGTACTTGATGTACTCTTGAGGTACTTTTGAGGTACTCTTGATGTACTCTTGAGGTACTCGATGTACTCTTGAGGTACTTTTGAGGTACTCTTGAGGTACTTGATGTACTCTTGAGGTACTTTTGAGGTACTCTTGATGTACTCTTGAGGTACTCGATGTACTCTTGAGGTACTTGATGTACTCTTGAGGTACTTGATGTACTCTTGAGGTACTCGATGTGCTCTTGAGGTACTTGATGTACTCTTGAGGTACTCTGTGTGATTCAAACTCATATCCGTCTTTATCTGTAACACAAATGTTCAGGTCTTCATGTCGTTACATAAAACTCGAGTAACAGTACTCTTACTCTGTACTGTATATTTTACTCGAGTAACAGTACTCTTACTCTGTACTGTATATTTTACTCGAGTAAAACATACAGTACTCTTACACTGTACTGTCTCTGTTCCAACACTCTGTTCCACCTCGTGATGTCATCATGTGGTGATACAGGAAGTGCTCCACTGTGTTTTTAAACTCCACCTTCACTAGAATCATCTGGATCATTTCAGTCTCTACTGAACTAAAGGTAAAAGGAGCTGTTCACTTAAACTACACTTCATGACATCACAAGGTGGAACAGAGCGTTTTGAGCTTTGGAGATGTGACAAACTCATAAAGTGTGACTCAAACATGTGACTGAAACAAACTCCAGTGTGTTTGTGAGCACATCAGGACATGGAGCAGGGTGAGTCTGTGTCGTGTTTGAACTTTAATGTTTTTTCTTTCCATTTTCTGTTTTGTTGAAGTAACAAAATGAGATGATGTTGTTGAGGTTTTGTCCCTGTTCCTCTCAGTCTGATCTGCAGACAGTTTTGGAGACTGTCCTGAGGGAGGCGCTGCGGAAACTCTGCTCTGTCGTCCAACTTCTGTTTGAGGAGAATCAGAGAAAAACTCAAAACATCTCAAAATCTGCAGAAAAAAATGTGAGATCAGAACATAAAGAGAAGAGACCCTCCAGTGTGAGAAAGAGCAGCAAAAACAACCGCACAGGTGAAGAGGGAGGGCATCTGACACAACCTGACACACAGGGAGGGCATCTGACACAACCTGACACACAGGGAGGGCATCTGACACAACCTGACACACAGGGAGGGCATCTGACACAACACTCTGACAGGAGGGAGGGGCATCTGACAGGGCATTTGACTCAACTCTGACACACAGGGAGGGCATCTGACACAACCTGACACACGGGGAGGGCATCTGACACAATCTGACACACAGGGAGGGCATCTGACTCACGGGGAGGGCATCTGACTTATTTCTTGTGTTTCCAGATCCTGCTGTTGCCTCAGACTCTGCGGCCGTCACCATTTCAGTCCTGAACGCCCCAGGACCAATCACAGGGCCCGTGTACATCATCAGTCAGCCAATCACAGACCAGAGCCATGTCCAGTTTGTACCAATGACAGAGCAGGACACAGAGGACGTCCATGTTCATCCAATCACAGAGCGGGAGGGCCGGGACGCCGTGACATCACTGCTGACGTCACTTCCTGTGGCTGGTGATCTGAAGCAGGTGAGGAAATTCAGGTCACATGACGTCTTTGCTAGCATAGACTGTATGTAACACGGCTAACCTGCTAGCATAGACTGTATGTAACACGGCTAGCCTGCTAGCATAGACTGTATGTAACACGGCTAACCTGCTAGCATAGACTGTATGTAACATGGCTAACCTGCTAGCATAGACTGTATGTAACACGGCTAACCTGCTAGCATAGACTGTATGTAACACGGCTAACCTGCTAGCATTGACTGTATGTAACATGGCTAACCTGCTAGCCTAGACTGTATGTAACACGGCTAACCTGCTAGCATAGACAGTATGTAACACGGCTAACCTACTAGCATAGACTGTATGTAACACGGCTAACCTGCTAGCATAGACAGTATGTAACACGGCTAACCTACTAGCATAGACTGTATGTAACACGGCTAACCTGCTAGCATAGACAGTATGTAACACGGCTAACCTGCTAGCATAGACAGTATGTAACACGGCTAACCTGCTAGCATTGACTGTATGTAACACGGCTAACCTGCTAGCATTGACTGTATGTAACACGGCTAACCTGCTAGCATAGACTGTATGTAACACGGCTAACCTGCTAGCATAGACAGTATGTAACACGGCTAACCTGCTAGCATTGACTGTATGTAACACGGCTAACCTGCTAGCATTGACTGTATGTAACACGGCTAACCTGCTAGCATAGACTGTATGTAACACGGCTAACCTGCTAGCATAGACTGTATGTAACACGGCTAACCTGCTAGCATAGACTGTATGTAACACGGCTAACCTGCTAGCATTGACTGTATGTAACACGGCTAACCTGCTAGCATAGACTGTATGTAACACGGCTAACCTGCTAGCCTAGACTGTATGTAACACGGCTAACCTGCTAGCATAGACAGTATGTAACACGGCTAACCTACTAGCATAGACTGTATGTAACACGGCTAACCTGCTAGCATAGACAGTATGTAACACGGCACATAGACAGTATGTAACACTGCTAGCATTGACTGTATCTAACACGGCTAACCTGCTAGCATAGACTGTATGTAACACGACTAACCTGCTAGCATAGACTGTATGTAACACGGCTAACCTGCTAGCATAGACTATCTAACACGACTAACCTGCTAGCATAGACTGTATGTAACACGGCTAACCTGCTAGCATAGACTGTATCTAACACGACTAACCTGCTAGCATAGACTGTTTGTAACACGGCTAACCTGCTAGCATAGACAGTATGTAACATGGCTAACCTACTAGCATAGACTGTATGTAACATGGCTAACCTACTAGCATAGACTGTATGTAACACGGCTAACCTGCTAGCATAGACTATCTAACACGACTAACCTGCTAGCATAGACTGTATGTAACACGGCTAACCTGCTAGCATAGACTATCTAACACGACTAACCTGCTAGCATTGACTGTATCTAACACGACTAACCTGCTAGCATAGACTGTATGTAACACAGCTAATCTGCTAGCCGCCGCATTCCAAACAGGAAGTGATCATGGGTGCACTTCCTGCTCCATCGACTCTGTAAAAACTGTGGCCCCTATGGTTTCATTCTGTGGGTGTGGTTTCAGTCTGTGGATGTGGTTTCAGTGGGTGTGGTTCCAGTGGGTGTGGTTTCAGTAGGTGTGGTTTCAGTGGGTGTGGTTTTCTGTGGGTGTGGTTTTCAGTGGGTGTGGTTTCAGTCTGTGGGTGTGCTCTCTGTCTGTGGGTGTGGTTTCAGTGGGTGTGGTTTCAGTCTGTGGGTGTGGTTTCTGTGGCTGTGGTTTCTGTGGGTGTGGTTTCTGTGGGTGTGGTTTCAGTCTGTGGGTGTGGTTTCAGTGGGTGTGGTTTCAGTCTGTGGGTGTGGTTTCTGTGGGTGCGGTTTCAGTGGGTGTGGTTTCAGTCTGCGTGTGGTTTCAGTCTGTGGGTGTGGTTTCTGTCGGTGTCGTTTCAGTCTGTGGGTGTGGTTTCAGTGGGTGTGGTTTCAGTCTGTGGGTGTGGTTTCAGTCTGCGTGTGGTTTCAGTCTGTGGGTGTGGTTTCAGTGGGTGTGGTTTCAGTCTGTGGGTGTGGTTTCAGTCTGTGGGTGTGGTTTCAGTGGGTGTGGTTTCAGTCTGTGGGTGTGGTTCCAGTGGGTGTGGTTTCAGTCTGTGGGTGTGGTTTCAGTGGGTGTGGTTTCAGTCTGTGGGTGTGGTTTCAGTCTGTGGGTGTGGTTTCAGTGTGGGTGTGGTTTCAGTCTGTGGGTGGTTCAGTCTGTGGGTGCGGTTTCAGTCTGGTGTGGGTTTCAGTCTGCGTGTGGTTTCAGTCTGTGGGTGTGGTTTCAGTCTGTGGGTGTGGTTCTGGTGTGGGTGTGGGTTTCAGTCTGTGGGTGTGGTTTCAGTCTGTGGGTGTGGTTTCAGTCTGTGGGTGTGGTTTCTGTGGGTGTGGTTTCAGTCTGTGGGTGTGGTTTCAGTGGGTGTGGTTTCAGTCTGTGGGTGTGGTTTCAGTCTGTGGGTGTGGTTTCAGTCTGTGGGTGTGGTTTCAGTCTGTGGGTGTGGTTTCAGTGGGTGTGGTTTACCAGTGGGTGTGGTTTCAGTCTGTGGGTGTGGTTTCAGTCTGTGGGTGTGGTTTCAGTGGTTGTGGTTTCAGTGGGTGTGGTTCCAGTGGGTGTGTGGTTTCAGTCTGTGGGTGTGGTTTCAGTCTGGGTGTGGTTTCAGTGGGTGTGGTTTCAGTCTGTGGGTGTGGTTTCAGTCTGTGGGTGTGGTTCAGTCAGTGGGTGTGGTTTCAGTCTGTGGGTGTGGTTTCTGTGGGTGTGGTTCAGTGGGTGTGGTTTCAGTGTGGGTGTGGTTTCAGTCTGTGGGTGTGGTTCAGTCAGTGGGTGTGGGTTTCAGTGGGTGTGGTTTCAGTCTGTGGGTGGTTTCAGTCTGTGGGTGTGGTTTCAGTGGGTGTGGTTTCAGTCTGTGGGTGTGGTTTCAGTCTGTGGGTGTGGTTCCAGTGGGTGTGGTTTCAGTGGGTGTGGTTTCAGTCTGTGGGTGTGGTTCCAGTGGGTGTGGTTCCAGTGGGTGTGGTTTCAGTCTGTGGGTGTGGTTTCAGTCTGTGGGTGTGGTTTCAGTCTGTGGGTGTGGTTTCAGTCTGTGGGTGTGGTTTCAGTCTGTGGGGGTGTGGTACAGTGGGTGGTGTGGTTTCAGTCTGTGGGTGTGGTTTCAAGTGGGGTGTGGTTTCAGTGTGGTTTGTGGGTGTGGTTTTCAGTCAGTGGGTGTGGTTTCAGTCTGTGGGTGTGGTTTCAGTTTCTGTGGGTGTGGTTTCAGTCTGTGGGTGTGGTTTCAGTCTGTGGGTGTGTTTTTCTGTCAGTGGTGTTTCAGTCTGTGGGTGTGGTTTCAGTCTGTGGGTGTGGTTTCAGTCTGTGGGTGTGGTTTCAGTGGGTGTGGTTCCAGTGGGTGTGGTTTCAGTCTGTGGGTGTGGTTTCAGTGGGTGTGGTTTCAGTCTGTGGGTGTGGTTTAAGTCTGTGGGTGTGGTTTCAGTGGGTGTGGTTCCAGTGGGGGTGGTTTCAGTCTGTGGGTGTGTGTTTTCCAGGTGGAGATCGTGGGTGGAGTGATGTGTGACCTGACGGAGCCTCAGACCTGTGAGTCCTGTTTGTTTTACTCTGTTATAATATGTGACAGTATCAGACACTCTCAGAACAGTGCCCCCTGCTGGACGAGGTGCGGCGGTGCAGCTGAAGCACATCCATCTTCTTCCTCCCCAGTGTCCAGGAGGCCTCCTGAGGAGATGAGCCTCAGCTGCTCCTCTCAACGTGGAGCAGCAGCTCTACTCCGAGCTCCTCACCCTCTGTCTAACAGTGTGTCTCACCGGGGCGAGAAGAACACATTGGACGCCTCTAGTTGGATGCCTCTAGTCTTGTGCAGGACTCTCCTCACCTGTAGAGGGCGCCTCCTTGTTCAGGACTCTCTTCACCTGCAGGGGGCGCCTCCTTGTTCAGGACTCTCTTCACCTGTAGAGGGCTCCACCTTGTGCAGGACTCTCTTCCCCTGCAGGGGGCGCCTCCTTGTTCAGGACTCTCTTCACCTGCAGGGGGCGCCTCCTTGTGCAGGACTCTCCTCACCTGTAGAGGGCGCCTCCTTGTGCAGGACTCTCCTCACCTGCAGGGGGCGCCTCCCTGTGCAGGACTCTCCTCACCTGCAGGGGGCTCCACCTTGTGCAGGACTCTCCTCACCTGTAGAGGGCGCCTCCTTGTGCAGGACTCTCCTCACCTGCAGGGGGCGCCTCCTTGTGCAGGACTCTCCTCACCTGTAGAGGGCGCTTCCTTGTGCAGGACTCTCCTCACCTGCAGGGGGCGCCTCCTCGTTCAGGACTCTCCTCACCTGCGGAGGACGAGCCCTGATGGTGATTCTGGTCCAGTGAGGTTCATGTCGTCTGTTCATTTATTCTTTGTTCAGATCAGTTTGTTTGCTCACTAGCGCCTCAGAGTGGTCACATGATGTTGCTGTGATGTGATTGGTCAGCTGGTTTAAATGGGTTTTGGCGCCGTCTTCTGTAAACACGTGGAAACAGACCATAAGCCAGGACGAGGGGCCTTTTTACTCTCACAGACCTGGACTGCAGGTGGCGCTGTCGTCCTGCCTGCGCTGGAAGGAAGAGGGCGCAACATCACACACAGACTCAAAATAAAAAATCAAAATAATAAAAGAGACTCTTCTCCCGTTTTATTTTCTGTTTGTCTCTTGACCTTTTTAACATGAGCCTGACGAGAGCACGAGTGTTTTTATATATTTGTTTGTTCATTTGTGTCTTCAGTCCCAGATTTGGAGGAGCAGCGCGAGGAGGAGCAGCGCGAGGAGGAGCAGCGCGAGGAGGAGCAGCGCGAGGAGGAGCGCCGCCGTCGTAGGGAGCTCTACAAACACAAACGTTTCTTCTGCTCCGAGTGTCACAAAGGTTTCCACCAGAAACACCAGCTCCAGAAGCACAAGGCCAGCCACGCCAAGCCACACCCCTGTCCCCACTGCAATAAAGGCTTCTACCAGGAGGGGACGCTCAAGAGACACCTGTACTACCACGAACTGAGGGCCAAACAAGACCAGGACCCGGACCACATGTTCCCCTGTGATCAGTGTGGTGAGTCCCGGTTTAGACCCGGTTTAGACCCGGTTTGGACCGGATTAGACCCGGTTTAGTCCCGGTTTAGTCCCGGTTTAGACCCATTTTAGACCCGGTTTAGACCCGTTTTAGTCCCGTTTTAGGCCCATTTTAGACCCGGTTTGGACCCGGTTTAGACCCATGTTTAGTCCTGGTTTAGACCCGGTTTAGATCCGGTTTAGTCCCGTTTTTGTCCTGGTTTAGACCCGGTTTAGTCCCGGTTTAGTCCCGGTTTAGACCCGGTTTAGTCCCAGTTTATACCCGGTTTATACCCGGTTCAGACCCATGTTTAGTCCCGGTTTAGTCCCGGTTTAGTCTCGGTTTAGTCCCGGTTTAGACCCGGTTTAGTCCCGGTTTAGTCCCGGTTTAGACCTGGTTTAGTCCTGGTTTAGTCCCGGTTTAGTCCTGGTTTAGTCCCGGTTTAGTCCCGGTTTAGTCCTGGTTTAGACCTGGTTTAGTCCTGGTTTAGTCCCGGTTTAGTCCCGGTTTAGTCCCGGTTTAGTCCCGGTTTAGTCCTGGTTTAGTCCCGGTTTAGTCCCGGTTTAGTCCTGGTTTAGTCCCGGTTTAGTCCTGGTTTAGTCCTGGTTTAGTCCCGGTTTAGACCTGGTTTAGTCCTGGTTTAGTCCTGGTTTAGTCCTGGTTTAGACCTGGTTTAGTCCTGGTTTAGTCCTGGTTTAGTCCCGGTTTAGTCCTGGTTTAGACCTGGTTTAGTCCCGGTTTAGTCCCGGTTTAGTCCCGGTTTAGTCCTGGTTTACATTAAACATAATGTGAACTGTGCAGAGATCATCTGTGGGTGTTGACTCACAGGTTGGACACAGGGAGGTCTCACTCTGTGTGTTTTTCAGATAAGAAGTTCGGGCTCCTGTCTCGTCTGCGCTCGCACCAGTCGTGTCATCGAGCTGCGTCTGCGTCTGTCTCCTGTGACGAGTGTGGCAGACAGTTCCCGTCTGCGTCTGCGCTGCGCTCTCACTCTCTCACTCACCTCAAAGTCCGACCCTTCATCTGCGACGTCTGCGGCCGCGGCTTCACCAGGTGGAGTGTGACATTACTTAACGAATACCCCCTCTTTAATACCCCACAGAGGTAAATACTCCTCTTTAATATCCCAGAGGTAAATACCTCCTCTTTAATATCCCAGAGGTAAATACCTCCTCTTTAATATCCCAGAGGTAAATACTCCTCTTTAATACCCCACAGAGGTAAATACCTCCTCTTTAATACCCCACAGAGGTAAATACTCCTCTTTAATACTCCACCGAGGTAAATACCTCCTCTTTAATACCCCACAGGAGTAAATACCTCCTCTTTAATACCCCACAGAGGTAAATACCTCCTCTTTAATACCCCCGCAGAGTAAATACCTCCTCTTTAATACCCCACAGAGGTAAATACTCCTCTTTAATACCCCGCAGAGTAAATACTCCTCTTTAATACCCCGCAGAGGTAAATACTCCTCTTTAATACCCCACAGAGGTAAATACCTCCTCTTTAATACCCCACAGAGGTAAATACTCCTCTTTAATACCCCACAGAGGTAAATACCTCCTCTTTAATACCCCACAGAGGTAAATACTCCTCTTTAATACCCCACAGAGGTAAATACTCCTCTTTAATACCCCACAGAGGTAAATACCTCCTCTTTAATACCCCACAGAGGTAAATACTCCTCTTTAATACCCCACAGAGGTAAATACCTCCTCTTTAATACTCCACAGAGGTAAATACCTCCTCTTTAATACCCCACAGAGGTAAATACTCCTCTTTAATACCCCACAGAGGTAAATACCTCCTCTTTATACTCCCAGAGGTAAATACCTCCTCTTTAATACCCCACAGAGGTAAATACCTCCTCTTTAATACTCCCAGAGTAAAATACCTCCTCTTTAATACCCCACAGAGGTAAATACTCCTCTTTAATACCCCACAGAGGTAAATACTCCTCTTTAATACCCCCAGCAGAGGTAAATACTCCTCTTTAATACCCCGCAGAGGTAAATACTCCTCTTTAATACCCCGCAGAGGTAAATACTCCTCTTTAATACCCCGCAGAGGTAAATACTCCTCTTTAATACCCCGCAGAGGTAAATACCTCCTCTTTAATACCCCTCAGAGGTAAATACTCCTCTTTAATACCCCGCAGAGGTAAATACCTCCTCTTTAATACCCCACAGAAGTAAATACTCCTCTTTAATCCTTTCCCATTTAACTGACTCTGTAACATCTTCAGGAGGAAGTGTCTCCGTGACCATCAGACCACCCACACTGGAGCTCGACCTTATCCGTGTCAAACATGTGGAAAACGCTTCTCCACCTCCTCCAACCTGCGCATCCACCTGCTCTCCCACTCCGACACCCGCCCCTTTAATTGCCCCCTCTGCCCTAAAGCCTTTAAGACCAAGATGGGCCTGGTCCAGCACCGCGTGGTCCACTCCAAGGAGAAACCTTTCAGCTGCCCCATCTGCGAGAGAACGTTTGGACTCAAGTACAACTACCAGAGACACATGAAGATGCACAGTGGAGACAAGCCCTTCAGGTAAGACACTAGAAGTACGACTGTAAAGACCAGGACTAAAGGAGCGTCCCCACAGCGTCCAGACCTACGACTAAAGACCAGGACTAAAGGAGCGTCCCCACAGCGTCCACAGACTCACGACTAAAGATCAGGACTAAAGGAGCGTCCCCACAGCGTCCACAGACCTACGACTAAAGACCAGGACTAAAGGAGCGTCCCCACAGCGTCCACAGACCCACGACTAAAAAACAGGACTAAAGGAGCGTCCCCACAGCGTCCCACCTACTCACGACTAAAGACCAGGACTAAAGGAGCGTCCCCACAGCGTCCACAGACCTACGACTGAAAAGACCAGGACTAAAGGAGCGTCCCCACAGCGTCCACAGACCCACGACTAAAAAACAGGACTAAAGGAGCGTCCCCACAGCGTCCACAGACCCACGACTAAAAAACAGGACTAAAGGAGCGTCCCCACAGCGTCCAGCGTCCAGACCCACGACTAAAAAACAGGACTAAAGGAGCGTCCCCACAGCGTCCACAGACTCACGACTAAAGACCAGGACTAAAGGAGCGTCCCACAGCGTCCACAGACCTACGACTGCAAAGACCAGGACTAAAGGAGCGTCCCCACAGCGTCCCCACAGCGTCCCCACAGCTCACAGACTCAAAGACCAGGACTAAAGGAGCGTCCCCACAGCGTCCACAGACCTACGACTAAAGATCAGGACTAAAGGAGCGTCCCCACAGCGTCCACAGACTCACGACTAAAGATCAGGACTAAAGGAGCGTCCCCACAGCGTCCACAGACTCACGACTAAAGACCAGGACTAAAGGAGCGTCCCCACAGCGTCCACAGACCTACGACTGTAAAGACCAGGACTAAAGGAGCGTCCCCACAGCGTCCACAGACCCACGACTAAAGACCAGGACTAAAGGAGCGTCCCCACAGCGTCCACAGACCTACGACTAAAGATCAGGACTAAAGGAGCGTCCCCACAGCGTCCACAGCGTCCACAGACTCAGGAGCGTCCCCACACGTCCACAGACTAAGATCAGGACTAAAGGAGCGTCCCCACAGCGTCCACAGACTCACGACTAAAGACCAGGACTAAAGGAGCGTCCCCACAGCGTCCACAGACTCACGACTAAAGACCAGGACTAAAGGAGCGTCCCCACAGCGTCCACAGACTCACGACTAAAGACCAGGACTAAAGGAGCGTCCCCACAGCGTCCACAGACCTACGACTGTAAAGACCAGGACTAAAGGAGCGTCCCCACAGCGTCCACAGACTCACGACTAAAGACCAGGACTAAAGGAGCGTCCCCACAGCGTCCACAGACTCACGACTAAAGACCAGGACTAAAAGGAGCGTCCCCACAGCGTCCACAGACTCACGACTAAAGACCAGGACTAAAGGAGCGTCCCCCCACAGCGTCCACAGACTCACGACTAAAGACCAGGACTAAAGGAGCGTCCCCACTGCGTCCACAGACTCACGACTAAAGACCAGGACTTAAGGAGTGTCCCCACAGCGTCCACAGACCCATGACTAAAGACCAGGACTAAAGAAGCGTCCCCACTGCGTCCACAGACCCCACGACTAAGACCAGGACTAAAGGAGCGTCCCCACAGCGTCCACAGACCCACGACTAAAGACCAGGACTAAAGGAGCGTCCCCACAGCGTCCACACAGACTCTACGACTAAAGACCAGGACTAAAGGAGCGTCCCCACAGCGTCCACAGACTCACGACTAAAGACCAGGACTAAAGGAGCGTCCCCACAGCGTCCACAGACCCACGACTAAAGTCCCCAGGACTAAAGGAGCGTCCCCACAGCGTCCACAGACCTACGACTGACTAAAGACCAGGACTAAAGGAGCGTCCCCACACAGCGTCCACAGACCCACGACTAAAAACCAGGACTAAAGGAGCGTCCCCACAGCGTCCACAGACCTACGACTAAAGACCAGGACTAAAAGAGCGACCCCACAGCGTCCACAGACTCACGACTAAAGACCAGGACTAAAGGAGCGTCCCCACAGCGTCCACAGACCCACGACTAAAGACCAGGACTAAAGGAGCGTCCCCACAGCGTCCACAGATCTACGACTAAAGACCAGGACTAAAGAAGCGTCCCCACAGCGTCCACAGACTCACGACTAAAGACCAGGACTAAAGGAGCGTCCCCACAGCGTCCACAGACCCACGACTAAAGACCAGGACTAAAGGAGCGTCCCCACAGCGTCCACAGACCTACGACTGTAAAGACCAGGACTAAAGGAGCGTCCCCACAGCGTCCACAGACTCACGACTAAAGACCAGGACTAAAGGAGTGTCCCCACAGCGTCCACAGACCTACGACTAAAGACCAGGACTAAAGGTGTCATGTAGTAAAGTAATAAGCGCCCCACACAAGGGGACTTCTCTTGTTTTCTTCTCGTTTCGCTTGAAGTAAACTCTCTGTTTCCATGGAAACAGTCTCAGGACTGTCTGCCTCCCCATGTTTGCTTTGGTGCTCGCTGCTTTGTGATTGGTCAGTCTCTGCCCCTGTGGTGGTTCAGGACCAATCACAAGCGATGTTTGAGCTAGAACAAGATGGCGTCTGGAGGGTCGGTCATGCTGTTAAATGAGTGTTTGTGTTTCAGGTGTGAGACGTGCGGTCAGGGCTTCTCTGGGACCTGGGCTCTGAAGACTCACAGTCAGGTCCACGGAGAGGTCAAACGCTTCATGTGTGACCGCTGTGGAAAAACATTCTTCTACAACTGTCAGCTCCAGAAGCACCAGGCCCTAGTGCACGAGCAGAGGTGAGACTGGGGTCAGGCCAGGGACCGGGGACTAGAGATCAGTGGTCAGAGACCAGGCCCAAGACCTGACCAGGGATCAGGGACCGAGGACCAGGGTCAGACCTAAGGCTGGACTGGAGATCAGGGACTAGGGACCAGACCAAGGCCTGACCCCAGTCTCTGGTCCCTGGTCTAGTCATAAGACTGGACTGAGGACCGGGGACTGGGGGCCAGGCCCAAGACCAGACCAGGGACTTGGATACAGAACTCCTCTTTACTTAAAGTCTCTATAGCTGATATTTACCATCTTAAAAACGACTAGCATGCTAACACACTTAAACGCTGTATAATTTGATGCAGACAGTACACAGCAGACTCATTCACCTCCAGATCTGATGACACATGTATCTGCCCTGGGCCAACACAGTTTGCCCTGAGAAAGAAATCAGGTACAACACTTTAACCTCCCCTCTGTGCCGCCCCCTTGTGTCCACAGTGAGCAGTCCGCCTCAGGCCCAAAGCGGCGGCGTGGATCTGGAGTCAAACCGTTTAGCTGTAAAACCTGTTTAAAGACGTTTACCTCCAGCAGCTCCCTTCACACCCACGAAAAGAGCCACAGGGACCACAAAGACTTCACCTGTGAAATCTGCAACAAGGCCTTCCACCTGAAACACCTGTACCTGTACCACCTGAGGACGCACACGGGGGAGCGGCCGCACGCCTGCCGCTACTGCCACAAAGGTCGGTCGGGTTTAGATCTGGTTTAGATGGGGTTTAGTCCGGGTTTAGACCGGGTTTAGACCGGGTTTAGACTGTGTTCAGACTGTGTTCAGACTGTGTTCAGACTGGGTTCAGACTGGGTTTAGATCGGGTTCAGACCAGGTTTAGACCAGGTTCGGACCGGGTTTAGACCGGGTTCAGACCGAGTTTAGACTAGGTTTAGATCAGGTTTAGACCGGGTCTAGACCGGGTTCAGACCGGGTTCAGACTTGGTTCAGACTGGGTTCAGACTGGGTTTAGATCGGGTTCAGACCGGGTTCAGACTAGGTTTAGACCGGGTTTAGACTGGGTTCAGACCGGGTTCAGACCGGGTTCAGACCAGGTTTAGACTGGGTTTAGACTGGGTTTAGATCAGGTTCAGACCGGGTTCAGACCGGATTTAGACCGGGTTTAGACCGGGTTCAGACTGAGTTTAGACTAGGTTTAGATCAGGTTTAGACCGGGTCTAGACCGGGTTCAGACCGGGTTCAGACTGTGTTCAGACTGGGTTCAGACTGGGTTTAGATCGGGTTCAGACCAGGTTTAGACCAGGTTCGGACCGGGTTTAGACCGGGTTCAGACCGAGTTTAGACTAGGTTTAGATCAGGTTTAGACCGGGTCTAGACCGGGTTCAGACCGGGTTCAGACTTGGTTCAGACTGGGTTCAGACTGGGTTTAGATCGGGTTCAGACTGTGTTCAGACTGTGTTCAGACTGGGTTCAGACTGGGTTCAGACTGGGTTTAGACCAGGTTCGGACCGGGTTTAGACCGGGTTCAGACCGAGTTTAGACTAGGTTTAGATCAGGTTTAGACCAGGTTTAGACCAGGTTCGGACCGGGTTCAGACCGGGTTCAGACCGAGTTTAGACTAGGTTTAGATCGGGTTCAGACCAGGTTTAGACCAGGTTCGGACCGGGTTTAGACCGGGTTCAGACCGAGTTTAGACTAGGTTTAGATCAGGTTTAGACCGGGTCTAGACCGGGTTCAGACCGGGTTCAGACTTGGTTCAGACCGGGTTCAGACTGGGTTTAGATCGGGTTCAGACCAGGTTCAGACCAGGTTTAGACTGGGTTTAGACTGGGTTTAGATCAGGTTCAGACCGGGTTCAGACCGGGTTCAGACCGGGTTCAGACCGGGTTCAGACTAGGTTTAGACCAGGTTTAGATCAGGTTTAGACCGGGTTTAGTCTGGGTTCAGACCAGGCTGTGTCATGTCCTGTCTGTCCCCGTCTTAACCCCGTTTCTCGTCTCTGTGTGCAGGCTTCATTTACGCGTCGCAGCTGCGGCAGCACGAGCTCCTTCACACCGGGGTCAAACCTCATCAGTGTGAACAGTGCGGTAAAGAGTTCAGAACGCCACAGAACTATCAGCGCCACCTGCTGGTCCACAGCGGAGAGAAGCCGTACGAGTGCGGCGTGTGCGGCCGCCGCTTCAGACAGTCCAACCAGCTCAAGTCTCACATGCAAATACACACCGGGGTCAAACTGTACGTGTGCGAGCACTGTGGACAAGGATACTCCGACTCCAGACAGCTCCGCAAACACTCCTGCACCTGAGGAGAGGAGGAGGAGAGAGGAGGAGGAGAGAGGAGACACGAGAGACGAGAGAGGAGGAGGAGAGACGAGAGAGGAGAGCGCAGAGGGAAGAGGAGAGAGGTTAAACTGTACGTGTGCGAGCACTGTGGACAAGGATACTCCGACTCCAGACAGCTCCGCCCCTCTGCTCCTCCTCCTCCCCTGTCCCTCTCCTCTGCTCCTCCTCCTCTCCTCTGTTCCTCTCCTCCTCTGCTCCTCCTCTCCTTTCCTTTCCTCTTCTCCTCCTCCTCCTCCTCCTCTCTTTTTGGACACACTTGGGAGGTGTTCTGAGTGTTTTTATGTCACTTTTGACAGACTGTAAACACATGTGCAGTGGTTTGTCACATCCTATTTTTGAATAAACTGTTTAAATGAAATATAGATGGATGTGTTGTTTATTCTTTACTGTAAAACCGTCACTTTTGTTAAATATTTAATAATAAAAAAAACACTTGTTCAGCGCAGAAGACAATGTGCCAAAGCCAGTGTGTTTTAAAAAGATGAAAAGTGACATTTTATGACTTTTATTTGTAAAAAACTTAAACTGGTGTGACTGTGATTGGCGCATGCGCAGTGCGAACAGCCGTTCGGCGGGTACTCGCGCTAACCCGCGGCTAATGCTAACGCAGGTATCGCCACTTTTCTCTCTTTAAACTCCTTAAACTTATGTCAACCCGCGGCCAGGACGTGAGACAAAAGCCAAGCGGAGGAGGAGACCCATCCCAGCCGGGCACAGCGCACTTTCAGCGGCTTAAAGGAGCAGTCTGAGCCGCGGGAGTTTGGCTCTTTTGGTGTTAGCTCCGGAGGCTAACGGAGGCTGTTTTGATTCAGATGCTAACCTTAGCTTCTCGTTAGCTTCTCGTTAGCTCCTCGTTAGCTCCTCACAGCTCCCTCTGCTCACAGGTTTGACACTTTACTCTCTTTTCTGCGCTTTAACGTCACTTTTTGCTCTTATTTAATGTTTGGAGGTTTTATTTTACTCGTATTTAATTTATTTAAACCAAGTTTGAGTCGGACTGAGCCATTTAAAAGAGAAATTACATCCCAACGTGACTTTATACAGAAAACAAACCCGAACCTCTAATGATAAGTCCCTGTAGAGTCTGATCCGCACAGACTGTGTCTCACACGCTGTGGTGTGTCAGATGCTGTTGTGTGTCAGATGCTGTTGTGTGTCAGAGGCTGTTGTGTGTCAGAGGCTGTGGTGTGTCAGAGGCTGTTGTGTGTCAGATGCTGTTGTGTGTCAGAGGCTGTTGTGTGTCAGAGGCTGTGGTGTGTCAGAGGCTGTTGTGTGTCAGATGCTGTTGTGTGTCAGATGCTGTGGTGTGTCAGAGGCTGTTGTGTGTCAGAGGCTGTGGTGTGTCAGAGGCTGTTGTGTGTCAGATGCTGTTGTGTGTCAGAGGCTGTTGTGTCTCAGATGCTGTTGTGTGTCAGATGCTGTTGTGTGTCAGATGCTGTGGTGTCTCAGAGGCTGTGGTGTGTCAGAGGCTGTTGTGTGTCAGAGGCTGTGGTGTGTCAGAGGCTGTGGTGTGTCAGAGGCTGTTGTGTGTCAGAGGCTGTTGTGTGTCAGATGCTGTTGTGTGTCAGATGCTGTTGTGTGTCAGATGCTGTGGTGTGTCAGAGGCTGTTGTGTGTCAGAGGCTGTGGTGTGTCAGAGGCTGTTGTGTGTCAGATGCTGTTGTGTGTCAGAGGCTGTTGTGTCTCAGAGGCTGTTGTGTGTCAGATGCTGTTGTGTGTCAGATGCTGTGGTGTCTCAGAGGCTGTGGTGTGTCAGAGGCTGTTGTGTGTCAGAGGCTGTTGTGTGTCAGAGGCTGTTGTGTGTCAGATGCTGTGGTGTCTCAGAGGCTGTTGTGTGTCAGAGGCTGTGGTGTGTCAGAGGCTGTGGTGTGTCAGAGGCTGTGGTGTGTCAGAGGCTGTTGTGTGTCAGAGGCTGTTGTGTGTCAGAGGCTGTGGTGTGTCAGAGGCTGTGGTGTGTCAGATGCCCTCCCAGAGGCTGTGCTGTGGTTGGATAAATGCAGTGGGAGAATGGATCTTGTCACTGATGGATATTTTGATCTTTGTAGATGTATTTAGTGAAAATAGTAAATAAATTTGGTCCTAAACCCTCCGCAGTGATGAGAGTTCTGCCCCTCTGACACCTCCAGGCTCTGAGGGCAAAGGCTCTGTTTAGTTTTCATCTTGGACTCTGAGTCTGAACATGTCTGGGCAGAACTCTCTCCTCTTCCTCCTCCTCCTCTTCCTCATTCAAAACTCATGGGGGAAAAGGAGGAGGGACAGCTGCGTGTAGTGGGTTCCTCTCCATCAGCCGAACACACGCAGCAAAGGTTACTCCTCACTGGTCAATCTACACTAACCCATGTGCTTTTCAGTTTGGCTTCCCATCATTGGGCACGCAGCGGGCACAAAGCGGGCACAAAGCGGGCACAAAGCGGGCACAAAGCGGGCACAAAGCGGGCACAAAGCGGGCACAGCATGGCGCCAGTGTCAGACGTGGAGCAGGGGGCAGAAGGCGGCAGAGGCCTGTCCAGAGAAGACTGTCTGTGTCCCATCTGTTTAGAGATCTTCATGGAGCCGGTGACTCTGCCCTGCACTCACACCTTCTGCAAGGTAAGACACACTTCAGACTGTACACACCAACACCGACCGCTCTGATTGGTCAACTAAAAAGAGGCGTGGCAAACTGAGGAAATTTTGGTTCTGGTTTATTTCTGAGAGAATTTACTGCTCAATCTACATTCCTGCGCTCACCTATGGTCCTGGTTTAGTCCTGGTTTAGACCTGGTTTAGACCTGGTTTAGACCTGGTTTAGTCCTGGTTTAGTCTTGGTTTAGTCTTGGTTTAGTCCTGGTTTAGTCCTGGTTTAGTCCTGGTTTAGTCCTGGTTTAGACCTGGTTTAGACCTGGTTTAGACCTGGTTTAGTCCTGGTTTAGTCCTGGTTTAGTCTTGGTTTAGTCTTGGTTTAGTCCTGGTTTAGACCTGGTTTAGATCTCTCTAGCACTCCCTTAGAGACAGGGTGGGGAGGGTCACGTGAGGAGCTCGGAGTAGAGTCGCTGCTCCTCCACGTCGAGAGGAGCAGCTGAGGCTCGGACATTTGTTCAGGATGCCTCCCTGGGGAGGTGTTCATGTCCCACCGCTGGAGGGACTGTCTCTCTGGTCTGGGAACACCTTGAGGTCCCACCGGAGGAGCTGGAGGACATGTCTGGGGTGGGGGAAGTCTGGGAGTCCCTGCTTAGTCTGCTGCCCCCGCGACCCAGCCCCGGATAAGAGGAAGAACATGGAAATTTGACCAGTGATCAGTCTGCGTTGTTATCCAATCAGCTGTCTGCGTTGTGCTCAGGTGTGTTTCCTGGAGTCCGTGGACAAAGCAACTCTCTGCTGCCCCCTGTGTCGAAAGAGAGTGTCAACATGGGCGAGACAGCACAGCCGCAACAAGAGTTTAGTGAACGAGGCTCTGTGGGACAGGATCCAGAGGGAGTTCCCCCAGAGGAGGAGAGAGGAGGAGCACACAGGTACAGTCTACTAACAGGAGAGAGGAGGAGCACACAGGTACAGTCTACTAACAGGAGAGAGGAGGAGCACACAGGTACAGTCTACTAACAGGAGAGAGGAGGAGCACACAGGTACAGTCTACTAACAGGAGAGAGGAGGAGCACACAGGTACAGTCTACTAACAGGAGAGAGGAGGAGCACACAGGTAAGAGGAGAGAGGAGGAGGTGGGGGTAGGCGTTCTGGTCTGGACACACTTGTGGACACACAGGTTTTTTTAAAGGTGCACTATGTTACTGCTTAGCCTGAAATGTTCCAAAGTATTGCTTTAAATGTGTCTATTACAGGTGTTCTTATTGTTCAAAAATGAGCCCTGAGCTGAAACACAAGCTGGTGGTAAAAGTACATCTCCATAGAAACGAGCAGTGACACTTCACCAGAAAAGTGACATAGTGCAGCTTTTTATGGCATAAATCTAAGATGGAGGATTTTCACTCTGACCATGAGAATAATTCAGACTAAAAGAGTCTGTGTCTGTGCAGAGCCGACGAGTTTCCCCCGACTCTGTGAACCTGGAGCTCTGAGGCAGGAGTATGAAGACCAGCTCTGTAAGGTGAGAGTCTGCTCCTGTGTGCTCCTCTCTGCTCCTCTCTGCTCCTGTGTGCTCCTCTCTGCTCCTGTGTGCTCCTGTGTGTTCCTCTCTGCTCCTGTGTGCTCCTCTCTGCTCCTGTCTGCTCCTGTGTGCTCCTCTCTGCTCCTGTGTGCTCCTGTCTGCTCCTCTCTGCTCCTGTGTGCTCCTCTCTGCTCCTGTGTGCTCCTCTCTGCTCCTGTGTGCTCCTCTCTGCTTCTGTCTGCTCCTGTCTGCTCCTTTGTGCTCCTCTGTGCTCCTGTCTGCTCCACTGTGCTCCTGTCTGCTCCTCTGTGCTCCTCTGTGCTCCTGTCTGCTCCTCTGTCTCCCTCTTCTGGCTCTGTGGCTCTTCTCTCTGTCCTCTCCTACTCTCTGTCTCTCTCTCTCTGTCTCTGTCTCTCCTCTCTGGCTCTCCTCTCTGGCTCTCTCTGGGTTTCTGTGGCTCTCTCTGTCTCTGTTTGGCTCTCTCTGGCTCTCCTCTGTGGCTCTTTCTGGCTCTGTGTCTCTCCTCTCTGGCTCTTTCTCTGGCTCTCCTCTCTGGCTCTCTGTGGCTCTCTGTGGCTCTCTCTCTGGCTCTCTCTCTGTCTCTGTTTGGCTCTCTCTGGCTCTCTGTGGCTCTCTCTGGCTCTCTCTCTCTGGCTCTGTCTCTGTCTCTCTCTGTCTCTGTTTGGCTCTCTCTGGCTCTCCTCTGTGGCTTTTTCTGGCTCTCTGTCTCTCCTCTCTGGCTCTCTCTCTGGCTCTTTCTCTGGCTCTCCTCTCTGACTCTCTGTGGCTCTCTCTCTGGCTCTCTCTCTGTCTCTCTCTGTCTCTCTCTCTGTCTCTGTTTGGCTCTCTCTGGCTCTCTGTGGCTCTCTCTGGCTCTCTCTCTGTCTCTCTCTCTCTCTCTGTCTCTGTTTGGCTCTCTCTGGCTCTCCTCTGGCTTTTTCTGGCTCTCTGTCTCTCCTCTCTGGCTCTCTCTCTGGCTCTTTCTCTGGCTCTCCTCTCTGACTCTCTGTGGCTCTCTCTCTGGCTCTCTCTCTGTCTCTCTCTCTCTGTCTCTGTTTGGCTCTCTCTGGCTCTCTCTCTGTCTGTCTCTCTCTCTGTCTCTGTTTGGCTCTCTCTGGCTCTCCTCTGTGGCTCTCTGTGACTGTCTGTCTCTCTCTGGCTCTGTCTCTCTCTCTCTCTCTCTCTGTCTCTCTCTCTCTGTCTCTGTTTGGCTCTCTCTGGCTCTGTCTGTCTCTCTCTGGCTCTGTCTCTGTTTCTGTTTGGCTCTCTCTGGCTCTCCTCTGTGACTGTCTGTGGCTCTCTGGCTCTGTCTGTCTCTCTCTGGCTCTCTCTCTGTCTCTGTCTGTCTCTCTCTGGCTCTCTCTCTGGCTCTGTTTGGCTCTCTCTGGCTCTCCTCTGTGACTGTCTGTCTCTCTCTGGCTCTCTGGCTCTGTCTGTCTCTCTCTGGCTCTCCTCTGTGACTGTCTGTCTCTCTCTGGCTCTCTCTGGCTCTGTCTGGCTCTCTCTCTGTCTCTGTTTGGCTCTCTCTGGCTCTCCTCTGTGGCTCTCTGTGACTGTCTGTCTCTCTCTGGCTCTGTCTGTCTCTCTCTGGCTCTGTCTGTCTCTCTCTGGCTCTCTCTGGCTCTGTCTGTCTCTCTCTGGCTCTCTCTCTGTCTCTGGCTCTCTCTCTGGCTCTGTCTGTCTCTCTCTGGCTCTCTCTCTGTCTCTGGCTCTCTCTCTGGCTCTGTCTGTCTCTCTCTGGCTCTCTCTCTGTCTCTGTCTGTCTCTCTCTGGCTCTCTCTCTGTCTGTCTCTCTCTCTGTCTCTGTTTGGCTCTCTCTGGCTCTCCTCTGTGGCTCTCTGTGACTGTCTGTCTCTCTCTGGCTCTGTCTGTCTCTCTCTGTCTCTCTCTCTCTGTCTCTGTTTGGCTCTCTCTGGCTCTGTCTGTCTCTCTCTGGCTCTCTGGCTCTGTCTCTGTTTCTGTTTGGCTCTCTCTGGCTCTCCTCTGTGGCTCTCTGTGACTGTCTGGCTCTCTCTGTCTCTGTCTGTCTCTCTCTGGCTCTCTCTCTGTCTCTGTCTGTCTCTCTCTGGCTCTCCTCTCTGGCTCTCTGTGTCTGTCTGTCTCTCTCTGGCTCTCTCTGTGACTGTCTGTCTCTCTCTGGCTCTGTTTCTGTTTGGCTCTCTCTGGCTCTCCTCTGTGACTGTCTGTCTCTCTCTGGCTCTCTCTGGCTCTGTCTGTCTCTCTCTGGCTCTCTCTCTGTCTCTGTCTGTCTCTCTCTGGCTCTCTCTCTGTCTCTGTCTGTCTCTCTCTGGCTCTCTCTCTGTCTCTGTCTGTCTCTCTCTGGCTCTGTCTGTCTCTCTCTGGCTCTGTCTCTCTCTGGCTCTCTCTGGCTCTGTCTGTCTCTCTCTGGCTCTCCTCTGTGGCTCTCTGTGACTGTCTGGCTCTCTCTGGCTCTCCTCATGCTGGATCTCCTTTGTGTAGCTCACAGAGGAGAAGCGTGCTGTGGAGGAGCAGGAGCGCAGGGCGAGTGAGGAACTGATTCAGAGACTTTTGGAGGAGGAGGAGGAGCTTGTGAAGGAGCAGAGGAGACGCGCTGAAGAGGACGAGAGACTGGCCCGACTCCTCAGTGAACAACTGGTCAGACATTTTGTTTTTCAGACCCTTATGTTTATGGAACATTTATTCTGTACAGAAATGTGTCAGTAATGCCCCAGAGTGTACTGCCCTCTGCTGGACACATGCATGTACTGCAACTTTCAGACCTAAAATACTTCACAAATTCAGCTGGAATGTAACGATTTCCACTGACTAAAACTAAGAATACACCTGTTAAAGAGGAGGTATTTACCTCTGTGGAGTATTAAAGAGGAGGTATTTACCTCTGTGGAGTATTAAAGAGGAGGTATTTACCTCTGTGGAGTATTAAAGAGGAGGTATTTACCTCTCTGTGGAGTATTAAAGAGGAGGTATTTACCTCTGTGGAGTATTAAAGAGGAGGTATTTACCTCTGTGGAGTATTAAAGAGGAGGTATTTACCTCTGTGGAGTATTAAAGAGGAGGTATTTACCTCTGTGGAGTATTAAAGAGGAGGTATTTACCTCTGTGGGGTATTAACTGTAACACATTTAGATCTCAATGTTTCCTTGTTTTAAATATTATTTTCACACAAAACAAAGTATGAACATGCTTTGTGAGTGTTGAGTTTTTCTGTCCTGTTTCAGAACGAAGAGTCAGAGCAGAGCCGCGTCCCGGAGCAGAGCCGCGTCCCGGAGCAGACTCCAGTGAAGAAGAAACCTGTGGGGCAGATGGACAGGTCTGATCAGAGTCCGGAGAATACATCTGTACACCGGACTTATGTCATTTATAGACATGTAGACACTGCTCAGAAAAAAGAGGAACACTCTTTAATCAGAGGATAACATCCTGTCAGTCAAACTTGTGGGATATTTCTGGTCAGTTCAGAAGCTCAGGGGGTTGAATCAGTCTCAGCTGCTTTGTTAATGAAATAAACACCAGCTGCAGTAGAGGCGACAGTCAGACCCAAACAGGACTGGTTTTCCAGGTTGACGCCACTGGTATTTTTCCCTCTCGTCTCTTCTGGCAGATTTTTTACTGACTGACTTTTTCCTTTGTCTTGGATCAACATTATTGATTCATGGTGTGGTACCTGGAGGCTGCAGAGGTTCAACACATCAATACGTGCTGTTGCAAGAAGGTTTGTGTGTCTCCAGCACAATCTCAAGAGCATGGACTAGATTCAGAGACAGGGAGTTACTCCAGGAGAGCTGGGCGGGGTCGTAGAAGGTCCTCAAACCCTCGGCAGGATCAGTATCTGCTCCTTTGTGGAGGAGGAACAGCTATGACATTTGTCATAGACCACCAGAATTGGCAAGTGGTCCACTGGCGTCCTGTGCTCTTCATGTTGAACCTGCTCTCATCGATGAACACGACAGATGTGAAAGGGTCTGGAGGCACCGCGGAGAACGTCATGCTGCCTCAACATCACTGAGCATGAGCGGTTTGGTGGTGGGTCAGTGATGGTCTGAGGTTTGGTGGTGGGTCAGTGATGGTCTGAGGAGGTTTGGTGGTGGGTCAGTGATGGTCTGAGGTGGTTTGGTGGTGGGTCAGTGATGGTCTGAGGTTTGGTGGTGGGTCAGTGATGGTCTGAGGTTTGGTGGTGGGTCAGTGATGGTCTGAGGTTTGGTGGTGGGTCAGTGATGGTCTGAGGTGGTTTGGTGGTGGGTCAGTGATGGTCTGAGGTTTGGTGGTGGGTCAGTGATGGTCTGAGGAGGTTTGGTGGTGGGTCAGTGATGGTCTGAGGAGGTTTGGTGGTGGGTCAGTGATGGTCTGAGGAGGTTTGGTGGTGGGTCAGTGATGGTCTGAGGAGGTTTGGCGGTGGGTCAGTGATGGTCTGAGGAGGTTTGGTGGTGGGTCAGTGATGGTCTGAGGTTAGATAACACCCTGACACCATTAGGTTTAGGGATGAAATCCTTGGACCCTGTCAGACCCTGTGCTGGTGCAGTGGGACCTGGTTCCTCCTGATGCAGGACCATGACCTTTGACCTCATATGTCCAGAGTCTGCAGGCAGCTCCTGGAGGATGAAGGTGTTGATACCACTGACTGATCCTCACGTTCACCTGACCTAAACCCAACAGAACACCTCTGGGACATTATGTTTCGGTCCAGGTTTCTCCTCAGACTTTCCAGGAGCTCAGTGATGTCCTGGTCCAAATCTGGGAGGAGATCCCCCAAGACACCATCCGCCTCATGAGGAGCCCCGCCGTCGTCAGGCACAAGCTCGAGGGCCACACTCACCACTGAGGAGCATTTTGAGTTGATATAATGACATTTTGGCAAAATAGACCCATCTGCTGCATTATTTTTTCAGTTCATTTTTGGGGTGTCTCTGGTTTAACCGTCTGTAGGGAGAACATTTTATTTACATAAAATCATGTGGCCTCCTTTTGTTACTAATAAATTACTTTCTCATTATCAGTAAAGAAATTATAGATTATTTGTTCCTTCATTTAGATTAATTAGATTAATGTGTTTTCAAAGTGTTCCTCATTTTTTGAGCAGTGTATGTAAATGTAATGAGACTCAAACAAATGGGTATTTTTCTTTTTTATTAATAATTGTGAAAAGTGAAACTAGTTCCATCTTCATTATGTCACGTTACACCTCGTCCATCCTCATAACACTGTGTTTACTCGTCTGTCCAGGTTCCTCTGTCCACTGTCCAGAAGCCCCGCCCACACCTCCCACGCCAATAAGGTCAGTCCTCCCCTTTAACACTGAGGTCCCTCTCCTTTAACACTGTGAGGTCCCTCTCCTTTAACACTGTGAGGTCCCTCTCCTTTAACACTGTGAGGTCCCTCTCCTCTAACACTGAGGTCCCTCTCCTTTAACACTGAGGTCCCTCTCCTTTAACACTGTGAGGTCCCTCTCCTTTAACACTGTGAGGTCCCTCTCCTTTAACACTGAGGTCCCTCTC
Organism: Periophthalmus modestus; assembly: GCA_019594935.1. Classification (NCBI taxonomy): domain Eukaryota; kingdom Metazoa; phylum Chordata; class Actinopteri; order Gobiiformes; family Gobiidae; genus Periophthalmus; species Periophthalmus modestus. Next base: position 23,927 of record JAIEZT010001342.1, read on the forward strand.
CTTTAACACTGAGGTCCCTCTCCTTTAACACTGAGGTCCCTCTCCTTTAACACTGTGAGGTCCCTCTCCTTTAACACTGAGGTCCCTCTCCTTTAACACTGAGGTCCCTCTCCTTTAACACTGTGAGGTCCCTCTCCTTTAACACTGTGAGGTCCCTCTCCTCTAACACTGTGAGGTCCCTCTCCTCTAACACTGTGAGGTCCCTCTCCTCTAACACTGTGAGGTCCCTCTCCTCTAACACTGTGAGGTCCCTCTCCTTTAACACTGTGAGGTCCCTCTCCTTTAACACTGAGGTCCCTCTCCTCTACACTGTGAGGTCCCTCTCCTCTAACACTGTGAGGTCCCTCTCCTCTAACACTGAGGTCCCTCTCCTTTAACACTGTGAGGTCCCTCTCCTTTAACACTGTGAGGTCCCTCTCCTTTAACACTGAGGTCCCTCTCCTCTAACACTGTGAGGTCCCTCTCCTTTAACACTGAGGTCCCTCTCCTCTAACACTGAGGTCCCTCTCCTCTAACACTGAGGTCCCTCTCCTCTAACACTGTGAGGTCCCTCTCCTCTAACACTGTGAGGTCCCTCTCCTCTAACACTGTGAGGTCCCTCTCCTCTAACACACTGAGGTCCCTCTCCTCTAACACTGTGAGGTCCCTCCCCTTTAACACTGAGGTCCCCTCTCCTCTAACACTGTGAGGTCCCTCTCTAACACTGTGAGGTCCCTCTCCTCTAACACTGTGAGGTCCCTCCCCTTTAACACTGTGAGGTCCCTCCCCTTTAACACTGAGGTCCCTCTCCTCTAACACTGTGAGGTCCCTCTCCTCTAACACTGTGAGGTCCCTCTCCTCTAACACTGTGAGGTCCCTCTCCGCTAACACTGTGAGGTCCCTCTCCGCTAACACTGTGAGGTCCCTCTCCTCTAACACTGTGAGGTCCCTCTCCTCTAACACTGTGAGGTCCCTCTCCTCTAACACTGAGGTCCCTCTCCTCTAACACTGTGGTCCCTCTCCTTTAACACTGAGGTCCCTCTCCTCTAACACTGTGAGGTCCCTCTCCTCTAACACTGTGAGGTCCCTCTCCTCTAACACTGTGAGGTCCCTCCCCTTTAACACTGAGGGTCCCTCTCTCTAACACTGTGAGGTCCCTCTCCTCTAACACTGTGAGGTCCCTCTCCTCTAACACTGTGACTGAGGTCCCTCTCCTCTAACACTGTGAGGTCCCTCTCCTCTAACACTGTGAGGTCCCTCTCCTCTAACACTGTGAGGTCCCTCCCCTTTAACACTGTGAGGTCCCTCCCCTTTAACACTGTGAGGTCCCTCCCCCTTTAACACTGAGGTCCCTCTCCTCTAACACTGTGAGGTCCCTCTCCTCTAACACTGTGAGGTCCCTCTCCTCTAACACTGTGAGGTCCCTCTCCTCTAACACTGAGGTCGTGTTTCAGACAAACACGTCTGAAACACGACCAACACGCCTGAATCACGTCTGAAACACGTCTGAATCACGTCTGTCGTGTTTCACGTGTGTTTGTCGTGTTTCAAACACGTCTGAAACACGACAAACACGAAAACAACTGAAATGCATTTGAAACACGACTGAAACATGACTCTGAAACTGCTGATGATTTTCCAGGAGAACATCTTGGTTCCTCTGAGTCTGGAGCCTCCTCAGCTGGACTTCTACGGTCCAGAAACAGGAAGTGACCCGTCACATCTTCAGGAGTCTCAGGAAGAGACGGACAGGAGCACAGACCAATCAGATCACGGGGACAGACCTGTGGAGGGCGGGACTAAGAGGAAGAGCGGGGAGGTGCGGTCGGAGGAAGAGGAGGAGACACAAGGCAAACGCAGCTGTCAGTCATCCTGTCTGGTGGGCGTGGCCATGGTAGAGTGGGAGGCGGAGCTTCGAAGGCGCAGGTGAAAACACTGAATGAACTGGATCGATATCAAAACTCGAACAGAACCAAACGTCATGTCTCGTCACATGTCATGTCTCGTCACGTTTCGTCACATGTCATGTCTCGTCACATGTCATGACCCGTCATGTCTCGTCACGTCTCGTCACATGTCATGACCCGTCACGTCTCGTCACATGTCATGACCCGTCACATGTCATGTCTCGTCACATGTCATGTCTCGTCACGTTTCGTCACATGTCATGACCCGTCACATGTCATGTGTCTCGTCACGTCTCGTCACGTTTCGTCACATGTCATGTCCCGTCACGTCCCGTCACGTCCCTTCACATGTCATGTTTCGTCACGTCTCATTACATGTCATGTCTCATCACGTCATGTCCGTCACATGTCATGTCTCGTCACGTCTAGTCACGTCATGTCTCGTCACATGTCATTTCTCGTCTCGTCATGTCACGTCACGTCTCGTCATGTCTCGTCATGTCTCGTCACGTCACATGTCATGTCCCGTGACATCTCGTCACATGTCATGTATCGTCTCGTCTCATGTCACATCTCGTCACATGTTATGTCCCGTCACGTCTCGTTACATGTCTCATCAAATGTCATTTCTCGTCTCGTCACGTCTCGTCATGTCTCCTCACGTCACATGTCATGTCCCGTGACATATCTCGTCACATGTCATGTATCGTCTCGTCTCATGTCATATCTCGTCACATGTCATGTATCGTCTCGTCTCATGTCATGTCTCGTCACGTGTCATGTCCTGTCACATGTTTGGTCACGTCTCGTCACATGTCATGTCCCGTCACATGTCATGTCCCGTCACATGTCATGTCACATGTCATGACCCGTCACATGTCATGTCCCGTCACATGTCATGTCACATGTCATGTCCCGTCACATGTCATGTCACATGTCATGTCCTGTCACATGTCTTGTCACGTCTCGTCACATGTCATGTCCCGTCACATGTCTTGTCACGTCTCGTCACATGTCATGTCTCGTCACATGTCATGTCTCGTCACATGTCATGTCTCGTCACATGTCATGTCCCGTCACATGTCATGTCACATGTCATGACCCGTCACATGTCATGTCCCGTCACATGTCATGTCACATGTCATGTCCTGTCACATGTCTTGTCACGTCTCGTCACATGTCATGTCCCGTCACATGTCATGTCACATGTCATGACCCGTCACGTCATGTCCCGTCACATGTCATGTCACATGTCATGTCCTGTCACATGTCTTGTCACGTCTCGTCACATGTCATGTCCCGTCACATGTCATGTCACATGTCATGACCCGTCACATGTCATGTCCCGTCACATGTCATGTCTCGTCACGTCTCGTCACATGTCATGACCCGTCACATGTCATGTCTCGTCACGTCTCGTCACATGTCATGACCCGTCACGTCTCGTCACATGTCATGACCCGTCACATGTCATGTCCCATGTCACGTCTCGAGTGCCTCAGCTGATTCTGTGTCTGCACTGACCCCTCCTGGACAAACGTGGCATTGACCTGGGTCATTTCACTGTTGTTGACTCTTGGTGTTTGGTGTTTTTCAGGGGAAACAGGAGGAGGACGATCTGCGTCTGGCTCTGGAGCTACAGCGACAACTCGACCGACAACAACGAGAGACCGACCGAAGGAAGGGCTCCGAGGACGCCTACCCCCTGAGAGCCCCCCGGAGGACACGGGAGAGTACTGCACCCTCTCCTGTCCAAAGAAAACATCCACCCTCTGCCACAGTCACTCTGTCCACTCTGAGCGCTCCTCAAATGACCCCATCAGACCCTAAAGCTGCAGGAACCACATCTCCATCTGCTCCTGCTCCTCCAAAACAAACATGTGCCTTTAAGTTACCGCTGTCAACTCCAAAACCAGTCAAACCAGGAGCAGGAACGCCCAAAACCTGCCAGAAATCAGCCAAAACCTGCCAGAAATCAGCCAAAACCTGCCAGAAATCCAAGCGGCAGACCACACTCACAGATCTGTTCAACCTCCACAGCTGAACCTGGACCCAAAAAAACACTGTAGTGAATAAAACTGTTGGATTCTTCTGAGTTTGGAGTGTGTAAATATGAAAACAAGACTTATTTTGTTAAACGTTTTAGAAATATGTAAAAATAACATTTGAGTTTTAGATTTGGGACTGAACCTGGACTTTAAAGGGGGACATGTTCTAACACAGATACATGAATGTCATTCATGTATGTTTGAGTCATCTAGAGATCTCTCCCACGGCCTACTCAAACCCTCCTTGTGGTTAGCTGTACGGGGCTGTGCGAGGCTCCGCCCACAAGCACATATCATACTTACTCTCTGTGCTAACAGTCAGTAGACTCCTTTTAAACAGGGTCCGGACCAGGACGAATCATTAAACTACAAATGTGTAAAAGGACCAAAAAATACTACAGAATCCAGGACTAAACTGGGATTTGAACCAGGGACCTTCTTGTTTAGGGGTAAACTCTGGGGTCTCTGATTTTACTTTGAAAATTATCTGCTTAAAATGTTTGAAAAGAAAGTTTGTGTTTGATTTGAGCAGATGTGTGCTGTGTGCGGAGGGATACGAGGGAAAGTAGTCCCTCAGACGACTCCTGGTTTAGACCCGGTTCAGTCCTGGTTTAGTCCTGGTTTAGTCCTGGTTCAGACCTGGTTTAGTCCTGGTTTAGACCTGGTTTAGTCCTGGTTTACACCTGGTTCAGTCCTGGGTTTAGACCCGGTTCAGTCCTGGTCCTGGTTTAGTCCTGGTTTAGTCCTGGTTCAGACCTGGTTTAGTCCTGGTTTTAGTCCTGGTTCAGTCCTGGTTTTAGACCTAGTTTAGTCCTGGTTTAGACCTGGTTTAGTCCTGGTTTACACCTGGTTTAGTCCTGGTTTCGGTCCTGGTTTAGTCCTGGTTTAGACCTGGTTTTAGTCCTGGTTTAGTCCCTGGTTCGGTCCTGGTTCGGTCCTGGTTCGGTCCCTGGTTCGGTCCTGGTTCGGTCCTGGTTCGGGTCCTGGTTTAGTCCTGGTTCGGTCCTGGTTCAGTCCTGGTTCGGTCCTGGTTCGGTCCTGGTTCGGTCCTGGTTCGGTCCTGGTTCGGTCCTGGTTCGGTTAAAGCTGCACTATGTAACTTTACTGCACTTATTGCTTTGTGTGAATGTTCCACAGTGTGGCATTAGTTGCTGTGCCTGGTTTTTGGTCTTGTGCCTTTAAAAGGTGAAACGTCGTTGTTGCTTTAAACGGTGGAGCTGCTCTGAGAGCGTCCTCATTACTCACCTCGATGAGTTTATAAGAGCTTCTTACAACTAACAACGAGCTTCACCTTGTCGACAGCAGGAGACCATGGAGACACCCTCTAGTAGAAAAGTTCCACAGTGTATCTTTAAATCAACATTCAAATGAACATGTGTCGTTCTTTCTTGTTCTAATCCTCCTGCTGCTCAAATAAACCTTCACTGTACAAATGTCCCATGTTGTGGCTTTATTTCTTGTGTTTTGTCTTTAAGTCGTGACATAAAAATATTTAAGTCATTTTAATAATAAATCTGAGTGAAATATTAGTGCTACTGTTTGTACTGATACTTCACAGTGAGGGGGGTGTTATACATGTACATACATGTACATACATGTACATACATGTATGTACATGTATGTACATGTATGTACATTCAAACAAGACTATTTTCACACCATTTTGAATGAATGAATGAATGAATGGTTTATTTTGGTAAATTTACAAAATTGGTAGAGTTTAAGATCCACAATCAAATAAATAACCAAAAAAGGAATAGGCAGAAGCTAAGGCTTATATTAGCCTATCCTGTTCTTCTTGACATACGTCTAGAGAATCAGCTTTAAATTAAAAAAAAAGAAAAAAGAAAAAAAGAGGAAAAAAAAAAAAAGAAAAGATATATACATTATGCATCTACATGCATACATATAAACATAAATAGCATGTACAGTACATGATTACAAATAAATAAATCTTATCTAACAATATAAACTTACTTTTTATACAGAAGTAATACAATAATCATTTATAATCTTCTGTTTTAAAGTTCGTTTGAAGCTCACCAGAGAAGTACATAATTTCAAATGATCATTTAGGCCGTTCCACAGTTTCACCCCCGTCACAGAAACACACCTGGATTTTACATTAGTTCTTTCTTTAGAACATTCAAAAATAAACAGACCTCTTAAATTATATTCACCCTCCCTTAACTTAAATAATTTCTGAATACCAGAGGGAAGACTTTTATTTAAAGCTCTGTACATTATTTCTAATATTTTTATATATACAATATCCATAAATTTTAAGGTATTTGTTTGAATGAAGAGTTTGTTTGTTGATTCACGATATCCTGCTTTATTAATGAGTCTAATCGCTCTTTTTTGTAATTTAATTATCATGTCTATGTTAGTTTTGTTTGCATTTCCCCATATTTCTGAACAGTATGATAAATATGGCATAACCAAAGAGGAGTATATAATATACAAACCTTTTACATTTATTACATTTTTTGTTTTAAATAATATTCCAACAGATTTAGCTATTTTGTTTCTAATATACTCGATATGCGGTTTCCAACTGAGTTTATTATCTAAAATCACACCTAAGAATTTGGTTTCATAGACTCTTTCAATTTCTACTCCATTTAAGTGTAACTTTACATTATTATATGTCCTATTACCAGAAAAGATCATAAATTTAGTTTTGTTTTCATTTAATGATATAACTTATTATAATCAAACCACTTTTTTATAACAGCTAACTCTTCCTCGACTGTTTGCAATAATTCATCCATATTCTTTCCAGAACAAAAAACATTTGTATCATCAGCAAACATAATAAATTTCAACACAGAGGATACTGTAAAAATATCATTTAAGTATAGTACAAATAATTTTGGTCCCAAAACTGAACCTTGAGGAAGACCACATTTTACAGTTTCAAATTGAGATTGTGTATTGTTAATGTGAACATATTGAAATCTATTACTTAAATAACTCTTTAACCACTGATGTGTAACACCTCGTATGCCATACTGTTCACATTTTCTCAGCAGTAGAGCATGGTCAATAGTGTCAAAGGCCTTACGTAAATCAATGAAGACACCCACTGTATTAAGTTTCTGATCAACTGCTGCTGCGACATGTTCAACCAGCTCCATCACAGCTAAGGATGTGGAACAGTTGTTCTTAAAGCCGTACTGGTGCTCATTGAGTACATTATATTTGTTCAGGAAGGAGTCCAGCCTATTTATAAATAATTTTTCGAGTATTTTTGAGAATTGAGGTAACAGTGATATGGGTCTGTAATTGGATAATATTTGCTTATCACCACTTTTGTAAACTGGAAACACCTTGGCTGTTTTCATTTTATCAGGAAAAGTTCCAGTTAAAAAGGATCTATTACAAATGTAGGTTAAGGGTTTGATAATACAGTGGATGACTTCCTTGATAATAGTCATTTCTCATTTTAAAATGTTTTATTATATTTTAGAGGTCCGCGGGTGCAGTACAGTGATCGTCCGCCAGATGGAGACACACGGCGCTGTTTCACTCTGCGGCTGAAGTTTTGATTACGTAGATTTAGTTTTAACTTATTTAAAATCAAACACTGGACTTAAAAAAGACCAAAGACCGATGTAAGATTTTCTGAAATAAAAGTGTCATTTTTATTTCCTAATATTTTCAGTTTTAATACGGTTTTTACTGTCGTCCTTAAAGGCGCTAAAACTTCTTTTAAATCTTATATTTTGTACAATACGCAGTGAAACTACTCGTGCTGACGGTTTAAAATTCTTAAATGCTGTTTATTAATTAAAAATAATACACATGAAACCGGCAGAATGGACGTGGCGTGTCGCGCTTTAAATACGTCATTGCTCACGTCACTCTGCGTGTGTCAGGATGGCCGAGCGGTCTAAGGCGCTGCGTTCAGGTCGCAGTCTCCCCTGGAGGCGTGGGTTCGAATCCCACTTCTGACAACAAACTTTTCTCTTTTCCAACATAAACACAGCACCAAAGTGTTTCATCTAAAGTATTTAATATGGATATAAAGTATTTATTTAAATATGAAGTATAATCCACACTACAGCTTTAATAAAACCATCTTTACTGTATAATCCACACTACAGCTTTTTTTTTCAAGATATGTTTATTTAGTTTGTTTTTAAATTATCAAATACAATCAAAAAAAACAAATAAAACAAGAAACAGAAAACAATACAAATATAAATAATAAAAGCCCCCAAAAAACAAAGTGTAAAACAAAACCCACAGAGAAAAATAAAAAACCCACCCACCCTGTCACCGCACAAGTAAAATATTTACACCAGGTGCTGTATTTGTTCACATGTTACTATACTGCAGCCTGTTTTCTTAAAGCGCTGGGAACAGCTGTAAGAAACGGCCCCAAGTCTTCTCAAATGCATTGATATTTTGATTGAATGAAAGTCTAATTTTTTCTAGCTTCAGACATAACATCCTGTAACCACTGAGTGTGAAGGAGGGTCAGCGTCCTTCCCCCTGAGTAGAATCGCTCGACGTGCCAGAAGTAATGCAAAAAAATATACATGACCCTCTAAAAAACCAAAAAGGGCCAATACAAGGTTTGGTTCCACCCTAATATTGAATATCTGGGACAGAGTGTTAAAAATGTTCCTCCAGCAGGTTTGAACATGACCAAAACATGTGGCCAAGAGAGGCTTCAGTCAGGCCACATCGAACACACAATGGGCTGACCTCAGGGAACATGGAAGACAGCCTGAAATATACGCTCTGTGTACAACTCTGAATTGAATTAGGCGATGGCGAGAAGGAAGATGAATAAACAAGTTGGAGAGCAGAGGACCAGACATCATCCGATATAAGACCCAAGTCGTCCTCCCCAGTGTTTTTGAATGTGTCCAGAGGTGAGTTTTTAAGGTCTAGTATAATGTTATACAACTTGGAGATAAGGCCTTTGGACGGCTTAAGTGACAATATTTCATCCACAGTACTGGCTTGAGTAGCAGTTTGTTTATTGGACAGTTGCGTGTTAAGGAAGTGTCGTATCTGAAGATGACAAAAAAAATCTGAATTTAAAAGGTGAAACTCTTTCAGCTGCACAAATGAAGCTACGGTGCCATCTGTCAAAAGATCTTTAAAACGTTTGGCTCCCTCTACATGTCATTTCAGAAAACTCACATCCATGATTAAACAGATGATTGTTAAGGACAGGGCTCCAGAGTGAAAAACTGGCCAGGCCAAAGTGCTTCCTGAATTCCCCCCAAACCTTCAGAGAGTGTTTGACAACTGGGTTATCAAATAATGTAACGGAGGGTAAAGGCAGGGCCCCACTGGGGCCAGGGGGACAGTTTCTGTGAGAAAAGTTCCAATGCAACCCAGTCAGGACAGTCGGGCTGATCATAAAAGTAGGACCAATGCACCAAACATCTCAGGAGGGCCGCCCATAATAATAAAACGAAAATTGGGCAAAGCACGGCCCCCCCGGAGTTTAGATTTTTGGAGATGAATCTGTTGTTTAACCGTGGACGTTTGCCCTGCCAAACACAGGACGTTATGAGTGAGTCCAACTGTTGGAAGAAACTGTGAGGAATAAAAATGGGCAATGTTTGGAAAAGATATAAGAATTACGGTAGGATTACCATTTTTACAGAGTTTACACGGCCCACCAGGGACATTGACAGGGGGACCACTGAGACATCAGTGACCCGGCCTGGTTCAATAGAACCGTAACATTCTCTTTAAACAGGTCCTTAACCCCGAGATACAGAAACTTATCATATTCAACGAACGAAGCGCGATAGCAAGTGGTTCTATAGCCAAGTCAAAGAGCATGGGGCTTAAAGGACACCCACGGTACAGTCTGAAGGGCCTGGACAGTGGGGAGTTAGTACGGATCATGGGACTAGAGCATTCGGATCCATGAGGTAAAGGTGGGTCCAAATCTGAATTTGTCAAGCACAACAAACAGATACGGCCACTCGACACGGTCGAAGGTCTTCTCTGCATCTATAGAAACGACACACTCAGGCCGGTCTTCCTGGGCAGAGTACAAGATGTTGAAAAGACGTCTAATATTAAAGTATGACTGTCTGTTTTTAATAAAGCCAGTCTGGTCTTTGGATATAATGTTTGGGAGGATATTTTCCAGTCTGAGAGGCTTTTGCCAGGACCTTGGCATCTGTATTGAGAAGAGAAATGTGTCTGTATGAAGAACAGTTTGTCACGTCTTTTCCTTTCTTAGCTGAGTGTAATACAGGCCTCCGAGAAGGACGGGGTAGATGACCCAGTTTACAGGATTCTGAGAGAACAGAGCACATAGAGGTGACAGTAGTTTTGAAAATGTTTTGAAGAATTCTGTCGGAAACCCGTCTGGGCCAGGACATTTGTTTAACTGCACTGAACTTATGGCTTTGACTATTTCCATTTCAGAAATCAGCCCTTCCAGTCCTTTTGTAAAATCTGTTGAAAGTGTAGGAATGTTGAGCCCGTCAAGAAAGGAATGAATCGTATTTAAATCTGAACTGAATTCCGAAGTGTCCAGTTGAGTATCGAACTCTTTGAAGACCGTGTTGATTTCTGTGGGACCTGATCGTCCCCATTTGGATCTTTGGATCGGCCTGTTTGGATCTGAAACCCCTTAAGCTGATTAGTTGGTAATTTGTCTGACTCATCTCCGAACGTATAAAACCTGTTTTATTTTCAGGAGCAGTTGTTCAACCCCGTAGGTAGTGAGCAGGTCAAATCTAGCTTTTAATTCAACTCGTTGTTTATAAAGGTCAGAACTTTTATTTTGAGAGTGTTGTTTGTCTGTTTCACTTATTCGACACAAAACTTCACTTTGTTCCTGGTTTGAGTTGCGTCTCATCTTGGCTGTGAATGCAGTGATCTGACCAGGCAGATAAACTTTCAAAGTCTCCCACAGGGTGAGATAAGAAACATCCGGAGTAGTGTTTGTGTCCATGAAAAAGGTTATTTTTCCTTCTCAATAGTCTCTACAAACTTGGCATCTGACAGTAAGGCTGAATTAAAGCACCACTGCCTGCACACAGGAGGGAGGACGGGTAACAGGTCGTGGTCAGATTTAACAATTGGTTGATACTCACAGGAATGAACAAAGGTATGAGATGATTATCTAAAAAGAAGTCAATCCTAGAGTAGGGCTGGTGCACTTGAGAGAAAAAAGAATTCTCTTGTCATTTGGGTGCAAAAATCACCAAACATCACAAACACCAAAATCCACAAGACAAAATCATTGATGAGACAGGCCGACTTATTCACTGCTCCGGGATTATCTGAGGACCTGTCCAGAGTCGGGTCCAACCAGCAGTTAAGGTCGATGGATGAGATAAGTGTTCAGATCTGACAGTGACGAAAACAAACGTCTGAAAAACTCTGTGTCATCCACATTCGGGGCAAACACACTAAAACGACCAAGTGTTTTTATCATTTACCTGAGAGAATTACATATCGACTGTTCTTGTCTGATACTGTAGTGTGTGGGTTCAAAGGAAAATCTTGAGAAATAAGGATCGAGCCTCGGCCTGACCTGTGGGACCTCGGACGAAAACGAGGTGGACTTCCGGAGACTGACCAGCACGCCTTTTTTTTTCCAACCGAACGACTTAAGGTCTGAGGTCCCTCCATATGGGTTTCCCTGGAGGAAGAACGATCTTGGACTTGAGCTCATTTTCATATGAGCATTGATGAAAAATCAGAGCCTGTTCATTCTGAGGTGGTCAAAAGGAAAATCTTAGGAAGGATTGAAAATCCTCGGCCTGAAACGTGAGATGGCAGGACTGACCAGCGCCAACCCTTAACATGGGTTTTTGGAGAAGACGATCTTGGACTTGAGATGTTTCATATGAGAGAAAACCTTCCTCCGCTTCACAGGGTGGTTCAGACCCTTAACGTTCCAGCTCACTGCGTAAGACTATTCACCACAGAGCCGTTTAGAGGGGCATGAAACTGTCCCCAACAACCTGGTGACGAGCAGCAGGGAACCTGACCAGCACATCCCCCAAAAGATTTTAAGATGACAGCAATGTTTGAGACGACAGGGGCCCACCTCCCACCTCCCAAAAGACAAAAGCAGCAAGCTCCATAAATAAAACTTCAGACAACCCGTCCTCCTCATGATGCTCAACAACCGAACTACAAAGGCTCCAGCATTAGAAACCAAATTAAAATATCAGCCCCTTTAATAGGATAAATGTACCATAAGTAAATAAAATCTAATAGAAAATACTCTAAACATATAATAACGGCACCTCCAACAGAAGACCAACGTGTTATTTACAGTGTTACTACTTTGTAGATAATAACATGTACAACTAGTATTATAGTTGTCAAAATCAGAGCAATGTCGCCTGAACAGTCGCCAAAGACAAAGTGGAAACAAATTATGGCTATTTGCATCACCCATCGATTAAAAAAAGAACTCTGGCAAATAAACATAAAGCAAAAGGTTAAATCTCCATTGTCGGCGTTGATTCTCCCCGTCCTCCGACTCACAAGAGAAGTTCAGGGAGAGTCCGGTTTTTTTTCCATCTTTATGGGACCAGGCTGTGAGGTCTGATCATCGATGTGTTTTTTGTGCCTCCTCAACACTGTCGAGCCACTTCTTCACACCGTCGGGCAGCGTCAGGCGGAGACGAGCCGGACGGAGACGAGCCGGGCAGCGTCAGGCGGAGACGAGCCGGGCGGAGACGAGCCGGGCGGAGACGGGCCGGGCGGAGACGAGCCGGGCGGAGACGAGCCGGACGGAGACGAGCCGGGCGGAGACGAGCCGGGCGGAGACGAGCCGGACGGAGACGAGCCGGGCGGAGACGAGCCGGGCGGAGACGAGCCGGGCGGAGACGAGCCGGGCGGAGACGAGCCGGGCGGAGACGAGCCGGGCGGAGACGAGCCGGGCGGAGACGAGCCGGGCGGAGACGAGCTTTAGACCCCGTTTGTACGCTCCATCACATCTCTGTTTTGTACTCGCTGGGACATGACTTCAGCGCTGTAATCCTCCACGACACGAATCTGCTGGTCATGGTGGTCCAACATCCCCCTGCGTCGTGCTTCTCTGATGAGGCGCTCGTTTGTTCGGTTCCGGAGCAGGCGGAGAATGAACCGGCCGCTCACCTGGTCCCGGTCTCACTGCCCCTCTGTGATGAGCCCTGTCGCTCTCCGGCGGGACGGCAGTGCGTCCTGTCCAAATACATCCTGAAGCAGAAGAGAAGAAGTCAGTAGAGTTACCCCCCTCAGCAGACTCCACCAGGCCTAGAACACGTGTATTTGGGCGTCTGCTTCGATCCTCCAGGTCAACACCTTCAGCCTTAAGTTTGGTGTTGTCATCCCAGAGAGCGGAGACGTGTTTTCAAGTTCACTAACACGTTGGCTAATGTCGTCAGACGAGAGCTCCAAAGAGGATATACGCTGGTCGTGGTCGTCCACCAAAAGTTTATACTGGTCTAGTTTAGTTTCGAGTCCAGTCGGTGAAGCCTCAGCAGAGAGACTTTCACGGTGCTTTTCCAGTGGAGCTGAAATGGCTTCTATGGACGAGCTAGCGAACTCGCCTTTTTGGCTCTTATGCGGCAGTGTGAGAGATATTATGTTCACGGTCGGGTCAAACAGGTGGTAAAACTGTTCCCCAAAAGGCAAAGAAAGACTCAGATTATAGGAGGTTAAATGAGAAAAAGTTTGAATTCTGCTGGAGCAAACTCGCACCACGTCTACTCCATGTGAGCTACCAACCGGAAGTCCCATGTTGTGTCTTTAAAAACATCTGATCAGTGTCAGACTCAGAGACATGAACCTGTGAAACTGTCTCATCATGAAACTCGCTGTTGGTCCAAGTGTAAAAAGTTCAGGATCAAACGTGTGAAACGAGAGTCAAAATGTGTGAACTTAAAGAGAAGGATAAAAGAGTCAGACACTCGGGGGACGGGGGAGACTGGGGGAGACGGGGGAGATGTAAAGATGGGGGAGGACATGTGTGGGGGCAGTGGGTCTTTATGTTTGTTTTATTTCACCAAAATCTCGTTTTGTTTTTGCTGTACTCCTGTACTTCCTGTGGGGCCTGTACTTCCCTCAGAGGTTAGGACTGGATTTGTTCTGTGTCTAGAGTTAAAATAGTTCATAGAAAGTTCGTGTCACTGTTTGTGTTTTGTTCCTGATTTGAGGCCTTCACATTATTCCTGTTGAATCTGACGTATTCAGAGCTGAAATGAACAAGAAACTTTCCGACAATGAGAGGAGCTACAGGAGCAGAAAGCGGCGATAACGGAGACGCAAACGAGCGTCAGCGACGCCGAGGAGTGGAATTTAGAAGTTAAAGAAATCTTGCCATTGCTCCTGAAGGAACAACAGATGTTAAAAGACAAACTAACGGACTTGGAGGGAAGGTCAAGGCGAAACAACGTGCACATGTTTGGAGAACCCCCCCCCCCCGATGTGGAGGAGGGAGGGAGGTGGACTCACCCGCGGAGACTCAGCTCAGGATTCAACGAGCTCACAGGGCTTTACACCGACTCACGGAGCGACACCACGGTCTGTGATTGTGAACTTCCTCCAGTTTGACACGAAAGAGTTAATTCTTAAGAAAACCTGGCAGAAGCGGCTGAAAATAGAGGGAAAACCCATCTTCTACTAGGCTCAAGATGTGGTGCAAAAACGTAAAGCTCATGGAGGAATAAAGAGGAGCTGAAACAAAATGGGGTCAGATTTCAGACGCCGACGACAAAGATTAAATCCACTGGACGGACGAGACCAGAACGTAAAGAAATCCACAAGATGCAGCTGAAGAGATGAAGAAAAGAGGCTTCGCTGTGACGGAGGGGCTGACGGAGAGAGGACGAGGTGCAGCGGAGGATTCAACAGGAGAGAGCACGACGGGACTCACGGAGCAGATCTGCGGGACGGAGAGCGAGGGAGAGACTGCAGGAGGTTCAGAGATAAAACACGAGAGATTAAAGGGAGGGAACTGCTAAAAGGAAAATAAATAAACACATTTAAAGATTAAGGAATTAAAAAACATAATAATAATCTGTACTAAACGAAGAGACTAAGATAAAATCATACAGAAAATGTAAAGAGGACGGGGCAAGTTTGTCAATATAAACTCGACTAAAATGGATAAACATAAGAAATCGGGCAGTGAGCTTCTCTGGAGACTCAATGTGGGAATGTTAAACAATAAACAATTAAGGGAAAATCTAAAAACTGAAACGAGTCATTACAAGAAAGAAAAGTGTGACAGAGAAACATCCTACAACAGTGTGAGACGCCGAGAAGTAACGAGGCAAACTCAGATCACAGGCAGCAGATAATAAAACAGAAAACACATGTTACAACTGAGAAAGGTTGGACTTTTTCAGACGGTCAGAGGAATTAGAAAAACTGGAACAATTATATAAGAAATATAACGATCCAGAGGCACTGAACAAGATTAAAGAAACAAGGAAGAACATTGATAAGATATTAACAGAAGAAGTGGAAAAAAACATCAGGAAACAAACATGAAGGATCAAAATGAACAAAATCACTGTCCAGACGTTTGAGAAATAAACAACAATCCAACACGATTCACAAAATAAGAGCCTAAAACCAAGAACTTAGTTTACAAACCAGAGGAAACTGAAAAAACATTTGAAAAATATTATTCTAGACTTTATCCCCAACATGAATCAGATGAGACGATCAGAGCTTTTTAAACTTTTACTCATCATCATTTTAGATTAAATATAGGAGTGTCTCAGAATTCAGTCTAATGTTCGACTGTCACAGAAAAAGAACCAGAAACTAGACTAGACTAAACTAGACTAGACTAAACTAACTAGACTAGACTAGACTAAACTAGACTAAACTAAACTAAACTAAACTAAACTAAACTAGACTAAACTAAACTAAACTAAACTAAACTAAACTAAACTAAACTAAACTAAACTAGACTAAACTAACTAGACTAGACTAGACTAGACTAGACTAGACTAGACTAGACTAGACTAGACTAGACTAGACTAGACTAGACTAAACTAACTAGACTAGACTAGACTAGACTAGACTAGACTAGACTAGACTAGACTAGACTAGACTAGACTAGACTACTAACTAGACTAGACTAGACTAGACTAGACTAGACTAGACTAACTAGACTAGACTAGACTAGACTAGACTAGACTAGACTAGACTAGACTAGACTAGACTAGACTAGACTAGACTAGACTAGACTAGACTAGACTAAACTAACTAGACTAGACTAGACTAGACTAGACTAGACTAGACTAGACTAGACTAGACTAGACTAGACTAGACTAGACTAGACTAGACTAGACTAGACTAGACTAGACTAGACTAGACTAAACTAACTAGACTAGACTAGACTAGACTAAACTAGACTAGACTAGACTAGACTAGACTAAACTAAACTAGACTAGACTAGACTAGACTAAACTAAACTAGACTAGACTAGACTAGACTAGACTAAACTAGACTAAACTAACTAGACTAGACTAGACTAGACTAGACTGAATGAAGACAGACCCTGGACTGGGTCGACCCCGGCGGCTGGTGCAGGATCTTCAGAGAAGAACTGAACCGTTATTATCATCGTTTAATCAAAGTCTGAAAAATGTTTTACCTCCGTCATAAAGATGGAGAGAAGCAATAATCATGATTATTCATAAAGAGAGAACAAAGAAAACTGTGAAAGTTCTGGACCAAGATCCATATTAAACTGTGACTACAGAATATCTCAGTGTCGGGCCGTGTGTTTCTCACCTGGGCCTTCAGTAGTGCTCCGTCTGAATCAGTCCAACCCTCAATAACTTTAACAATTTAAAACAATAACTATTTTATGGCTATAAAACTTTTACTGCAGCTACAACTGCGACACACAAAAAGCATCAATAATAACCTCATAAAATTGCAATATTATTTAGGAATATAGCCACATTTTACTCACCAATAATCCGTTTTATTTGTACACAAAATCCATCCTCCTTTCTTTCCTCAAGAAGATTTCAGTTACTCTGTCGTACAGATTATCCATGCGTTTCAGTTCCATCAAGAAGTCCTTTTCTATCGCCATCGAAGCTGATGCTGAAAGTCGAGCCCTGTCTGTCCGCGAGGATCTTGCGGTTGACTCTTCGTGGCTCGGAGCCCGCGCTGCGTTCAGTGGCCTCGTAGATTCCCTCGTATCGGCTCCTCTCTCGTTCAACTGTGTCACAAAACTCCTTTACCCTTGCCAGACAAAACTGTACATCATTTTTTTTTTTGTCCTGTAGTATTGAAAAGAGCACGTCTGAATGCTCAAAAATGACATTAAATGTGTGAAGCAAAAAACAAAACTCAAAATCATCCAGACGTGATGCAGATGCCCCGTGTCCCAATTCTCCACATGCACGGTTCAATGTGCTGTTCGAGGTGCAGGTCGAAGTCCCCCCCCCCCCTTCCCCCCCCGACTTAAATATGTCGTTCAACCGGCGTATTTAAGGGCACTTTGGTGATTTTTTGATGAATTGAGACACGGCTGCAGTTTGCTCGCTCTGGCTCGTTCACTCTCTCACTGTCCAATCACAGGCTGTGAAAACGCTGACGTCTCCGTGCGCTGCTAGAAGGCCTCGGTGTCGCCAACTCTAAATCTGATTGGTTAAAGCAACAGTTTTACCGACACTTATTTTGTGCTACAGGGCCCGCAGAACTGATTATGAAGCCTCCAGGTAGATTTCTGACCCTGGCAACAAATAATGGCTGAAATGTGATTGGTTAAATGCTTAAATATGAAAACACACATCTGGAAGCAGCGCAACCAGGGAAAAGCAGTGAAAGGAAGCTGACAGACAATTTGGAATTATTTAATAAGTATTCATGGACAAAATATAATTAACATCAGTCTGTGATTCAGATATGTTTTTAGGCCAGCAGAGAAGGCCTTGCAGGCCCTGACAGTCCACCACTGGAATATATACGTCAATAATATCTAACAGATTTCAGACATTTCTCTCAGATTTGATGAAGATCAGACGAGTTTTATTACGACAAACACAAGACAAAAGAAGAAGAACTTTACTTATAATTGAACAAGTACAAAAACAAACGGAGGCTCAGTTCTTCTGAGTTTAGACGCAGAAAAGGCTTTGACGGCGTCAGCTGCAGGTTTTTGTTTTGCTGTTTGGAAAGATTTGGTCTTAATTCACAGTCAGTTGTGTCAGATCCTTAAACCAGGATCGAAAAGCAGGATTCAAGATAAATGATGATCTCACAAACTTCACCCTGGAGAAGATCTGCGACACGGAGCTGCAGCCTGTCGCCAACCCTCTGACTTATTTAATGAACCATCAGCACGAGCTCTAAGAAGAGGGATAATAGGAGTAAGAATCAGAGACACAGAACACAAGGTGGCGCTGTTCACTGACGATGTCTTAATATATTTAAAGATGTATGTTTACCTAAAATAATGGACTTACTCCATTATTTCAGTGTTTATCAGGTTATAAAGTGAATACTGAGAAAACGCAGACGCTCCTCCTGAACTGTAATTCTCCACTAAAAGTATCACAGCAATGTCACTTCAAGTGGAATAAAAAATCAATGGACTACTTAAGAATAAAGATAACAAATAATTTTAACACATTATACGAAAACAATTATAAATCTTTGAATCAGCAAATAAACAAAGACATGGAAAAATGGGAGGTTTTATTGTTAGATCTACAGGCCAGACTCGAGACAATTAAGATGAATCTGTTCCAGGGTCAGTACCAGCTCATCAGTGGAACAAAAACATGTCAAGATTTATGTGGAAGGAGCTAAACCGAGAATTACATTTTCAACACTTCAATGACCAAAAAACGAGGGAGGATCGGCCACATTCAGACTGTCTCTGTGCAGCTCCAGTCTTTGGTTTATGGTGTGACTCTGATCACGTGGAAACTGACTGAATAATGTTCATCATGTACAAACAATGACGGCAAATAAAACACTGTTTAAAGAAAATTACACAAGCCTGGATTTTATAACTAAGTTCACACTGGACGTCTGCTACAAAACTGTAAGATTCAAAATAGAGAAAGAGATTCAACTTTTAAGTTGGTAAGTTTATGAAACAAACTTTAAACCAGGGATTATGAACAACAAATTTAAAGAGTGAGAAAGAAAGGACTGAACATTACAGGAACTTTCATTAAAGACGGGGACTGGGTAACTTTACAAAATATAAAGCACAGATTTAACTTAGAACATCAGGATTTATATATTTACCTTCAAACAAGAGACTGTTACCAAAAAGAAATGAAGCCGGACGTCCCGGGTGAACTGAACATCACTGTGACGCTGTGGGACGTGGATAAGAACAAGAGAGTAAGAATATATCTAAATAGAGAGTAAGAATATATCTAAATAGAGAGTAAGAATATATCTAAATAGAGAGTAAGAATATATCTAAATAGAGAGTAAGAATATATCTAAATAGAGAGTAAGAATATATCTAAATATAGAGTAAGAATATATCTAAATAGAGAGTAAGAATATATCTAAATAGAGAGTAAGAATATATCTAAATAGAGAGTAAGAATATATCTAAATAGAGAGTAAGAATATATCTAAATAGAGAGTAAGATATATCTAAATAGAGAGTAAGAATATATCTAAATAGAGAGTAGAATATATCTAAATAGAGAGTAAGAATATATCTAAATAGAGAGTAAGAATATATCTAAATAGAGAGTAAGAATATATCTAAATAGAGAGTAAGAATATATCTAAATAGAGAGTAAGAATATATCTAAATAGAGAGTAAGAATATATCTAAATAGAGAGTAAGAATATATCTAAATAGAGAGTAAGAATATATCTAAATAGAGAGTAAGAATATATCTAAATAGAGAGTAAAAATATATCTAAATAGAGAGTAAGAATATATCTAAATAGAGAGTAAGAATATATCTAAATAGAGAGTAAGAATATATCTAAATAGAGAGTAAGAATATATCTAAATAGAGAGTAAGAATATATCTAAATAGAGAGTAAGAATATATCTAAATAGAGAGTAAGAATATATCTAAATAGAGAGTAAGAATATATCTAAATAGAGAGTAAAAATATATCTAAATAGAGAGTAAGAATATATCTAAATAGAGAGTAAGAATATATCTAAATAGAGAGTAAGAATATATCTAAATGGTCCAGAGGTTTAGGGCGACAGGAAAAACACCTCGTTACACATCAGAGAGAAATGGGTGAAAGAAACTGAAGAAGAAATAAGTGAAAACTGGTATAAAATCTGGCAAAATCAGATAACCTCAACGAATTCAACGAATTCAACGAATTCAACTAATTCAACTAATTCAACGAATTCAACGAATTCAACGAATTCAACTAATTGGAGAATCTTCTGCTGGAAAAATATAATCAGATTTTTCATCACACCAAAAACTAAAAGAGCGTCTTCATCAGCAGAGGGACCGTGTTGGAGACGATGTGGGACGATAATGTGGGACGATGATGTGGGACGATGATGTGGGACGATGATGTGGGACGATGATGTGGGACGATGATGTGGGACGATGATGTGGGACGATAATGTGGGACGATAATGTGGGACGATAATGTGGGACAATGATGTGGGACGATGATGTGGGACGATAATGTGGGACGATGATGTGGGACGATGATGTGGGACGATGATGTGGGACGATAATGTGGGACGATGATGTGGGACGATGATGTGGGACATGTGTTTGTGTGACAAAGTGTCACAGTTTTGGGATAATCTGGGCAGAGAAACGGAGAAAATATTGGGGTTCACACCATCGAGGACATGGAGATGTGTTTTGGGCAAACCACTGACACACATCCCAAAAAAGGACGACTACTTCATAAAGATGTTAAAGATAAAGATAAAGATTTTATTGGCAGCATCGAAAAAGGCCATTACACAAATGGCATAAGGAAGACCCCCCCACGCTGGGGGATCCACGACATGGAGAGACTTACATATATGTAAGATTAAAAGAAGAAAAATATGAAGAGAGCTGGGAAATGGATCTTGTGTTTAAGTTGACAGTTGTTCATTGTTTATTGTTCTATTATAATTTTTTGAAAATAATAAAATATAAGTTAAAAAAAAAAAGGCTCCATGTTTTAAAAGTGTTGTTGATCAGATAATTGTCTTTAATCATAAGTGGTAGTTCTTTATCCTTTTTATCTAACAAAAGTACAGGACAGACGGTTTCTCTCCATCTCCAGCCATGACGTCCCATAATCCCACAGGCCCACAGTGAAATACTCCTCACACACAGAAAGTTCAGTTTCAATCCCCAACCTCCCAAATCCTTTGGAAGTTGTAAAATGTCCAGTTTGATCTTAGGTTTTCTTCCTGCCAAATAAAATCAGATATCGCCCTGTTTATGTCACACATCTTTTGGTTTAGCTAAATAAAAGTATTGACACTGGATGTATTTGCTTTGGGAGATTATCATTTTAACGAGGTCGACCCGACCGAGAAATGACACGAGCTTTTTTCCAACCAGTTAACTTTTCTTTAATGTGGATAATCGAAGTGTTAATATTCTCTGAACAGTTTTGGGAGTAATGTGAATAATGTGAATACTCGAGTACTTCAGGCCTGGAGCCAACGAAACGGTCTCACAAAACCTGGTTCAGATCACACTCGACTAAAGGCAGTATTTATGACTTTAAAATGTATCTTATATCCGGATATCTGACCAAATCCTTTTATGGCGTCAATAAGACAAGGAACTGAGTCTGAGTTTGTCAAAGTCAGAAGGAGGTCGTCAGCATATAGCAGAATTTTATATTCTTTTGAACCAATTATTGTTCCTTTTATATTCACATTCTGTCTAACTGCTGTGGCCAGAGGCTCTACAGCCAAAGAAAACAGACGGGACGACACGGGACGTCCCAGAGCCGTCCCCCCTCCCTCTGAACGGTGTAGACAGAGGACAGAGGTTCTTTATACTAAAGTTTTATCCAATTCATAAATTTGGTTTGAAATCCAAATCTTTTAAGCACTTTAATCACATTCTCCAACTCAATGCGATCGAAGCCTTTTCAGCATCGAGACAACGCCCCCTGGTGTTCGACACTGGTGGAGATATTGTATAATATTAGACGTCTTGTATATTTGAGGACAGTCGGTCCTTCATAAGCCAGTTTGGTCCATATTAATTATATCTGGCACAACCTTTTCCATTCAGCCAGTATCTCCGACAGGATCTTCACGTCCACCCTGAGCACGACTCTGGGTCCTTGTCTTTTTTGGTGTAACACTTATAGTTGTAAGATACATCGTCTCTGGTCATTTTGAACATTCAAAGGATTTATTGAAGACTCTTTGCAATAATTTAGTAATTTTCCCTTTTAAAATTTTAAAAATTCCACAGGAGATCCATCAGCTCCAGGACATTTCCCCGACTTAAATGATGCGATCACTTTTTCAACTTCTGGTGATGACATGGGGCCTTCTCGTGCTCTGGTTTGATCTGCAGATATATGGGGCATGTTCAAGTTGTCCAGGACGTTACCTCTGTCCAGTTCCTCACAGTTCACCTCAGAGTGATACAGGTTTTCATAAAACTGTTTAAAACAGTCACTGATGTTTATTTTCCACATGTCGAGCACCACTGTCCTCACGTACTGCAGATATGAAAGTACTGCAGATATGAAAGTACTGCAGATATGAAAGTACTGCAGATATGAAAGTACTGCAGATATGAAAGTACTGCAGATATGAAAGTACTGCAGATATGAAAGTACTACCAGGGGAGCCCTTTGTTTGGCCAATTATTTATTTGGTTTGTTCCCAAATTCAAAGAATCTTTGTTTTACATAGAGAATATCTCTGTTTCTTTGTGATCACATCACTGAACATTACTCCAAGTGTCTTAAGTTCTGCCAAGACGTCCATTGACCTCGATGCAAAGTCTTCTTCCTCCAATTTTCTGATTTTATTTTCAAGTTTAGTTTGTTCTAATAATCGTTCCTTCTTCTTAAGACTTGAATATGATATTATTATGCCCCACATATAAGCCTTGTAGGCGTCCCATACCACCCTCGGGTCCACAGCATCATTAACACCTAAACAGAAGTCAGTCTGCTCTGCCATAAGTTTAACAAAGGCATCATCTAAAAACAGTAAACTGTTCATCCTCCAGGAGATTGTACGTTTTACCTTGGTGCATCACAAGACTTACAGGGGCATGATCAGAAAGTCCAGTGATACCTACAGTGCCTTGAAAAAGTATCCAACCCCCTTGAACTTTTCTACATTTTCTCACATTATGACCACAAACATAAACATATTTCATTGAGCTTTAATGTGAAAATCCAACACAAAGTTGCACACAATTGTGAAGCAGGACAGTCATACATGAGAAATTTTTTTTTTACAAATAAAAAACTGAAAAATATGGCGTGCAATATTATCCAACCTCTGAGTCAGTATTTTGTGGAACCACCTTTTGCTGCACTTACAGCTGTGAGTCTCTTTGGGCGAGTCTCCACCAGCTTTGCACGTCTTGAGACTGAAATTTTTGCCCATTCTTCTTTCTTTCTTTCTTTCTTTCTTTCTTTCTTTCTTTCTTTCTTTCTTTTCTTACCATTCCATTGTGGCCTTGGCTTTATGTTTGGGGTCGTCGTCCTGCTGAAAGATGAACCTCCCCCCAGTCTCCAGTGTTTTTGACTCCCACAGGTTTTCTTCCAGTATTGCCCTGTATTTGGCTCTATCCATCTTCCCATAAACTCTGACCATATTCCCTGTCCCTGCTGAAGAAAAGCAGCCCCAGAGCACGATGCTTCCACATTTGACAGTGGGGACGGTGTGTTTAGAGTCATGAGCAGTGTTAGGTTTCCACCACACATACTGTTTTGCATTTTGGCCAAAAAGTTCATTTTTGGTCTCGTCTGACCAGAGCACCGTCTTCCACATGTTGCTGTGTCCCCCACGTGGCTTTTGGCAAACTGCAAACAGGATTTCTTGTGGTTTTCTTTCAGCAGTGGCTTTCTTCTTGCCACTCTTCCATAAAGGTCAGATTTGTGTAGTGGACGACTCATAGTTGTCCTGTTGACAGATTCCCCAACCTGAGCTGTGGATCTTTGCAGTTCCTCCAGAGTCACCACGGGCCTCTTGGCTGCATCTCTGACCAGGGCTCTCCTTGTTCTGACTGTAAGTTTAAGTGGACGCCCTGGTCTTGGTGGGTTTGCAGTTGTGCCATACTTCCATTTTTGGATGATGGTGTAAACGGTTCTCCGTGAGATGTTTAGAGCCTTGGAAATCTTTTTATAACCTAATCCTGCTTTATACTTCTCCATAACTTTATCCCTGACCTGTATGGTGTGTTCTTTGGACTTCATGGTGCTGACTGCTCCCCAACACTCTCAAACAAACCTGAGGTTTTTACAGAACAGCTGCATTTATACTGAGAGAACATCACACACAGGTGGACTCTATTTAATCATTAGGTCAACACTGGATCCATCTAAAGCCTCGAAAAGCAACGTGCTGCACTCAGAAAAAAGGGGTTGGATAAATTTGCACGCCCACTTTTCAGCTTTTTATTTGTAAAAAAAAAAAAAGCTCATGTATGACTGTCCTTCTGCTTCACAATTGTGTGGAACTTTGTGTTGGTTTTTCACATTAAAGCTCAATGAAATGTTTATGTTTGTGGTCATAATGTGAGAAAATGTAGAAAAGTTCAAGGGGGTTGGATACTTTTTCAAGACACTGTGTATCTGATTCTTGAACCCGGTGTGTCGAGTGTCTCCACACAAACATGTAGTGAATATGTGTCGTTGATGAATGAGGCAGTGAGTGTAAAGCTCTTCACTGTGGGGTTAAAGTGCCTCCAGACATTCAAATTCATCTAAAATATTCCTTACTGCCCCGGCCTGTTTTGACTGGATGTTCAGTGTCTGTCCAATATGGGACATAAAGAACAGTTAAAGTCACCTCCATCAGGACATTTGAAGAGTCTCTCTGCAGGTCGGTGGAGAAGCAGGGCGTAGAGTCGTGGACATTAGGGCTATAGATGTTACCTAGTAAAAGAACTTCTCCATATAAAATACCTTTGATTAAAATGATCCTTCCCTCTGTATCTTTAAATGTGTCTGTAACTTTGAACTGCAACTTTTTACTTATTAATATTATCACCTTTTATTTGTTGAATAGGATAAATATTTAAATATGTTTGTGTTCCTCATCTGTGAGGTGAGTCTCTTGTAATGAGGCTGTTTGTTCTTCTTTAAACTATTTAGGATAGTTTCCTCTTCACTGGATTATTTGAGCCTTTAATATTCCAAGTACGTATCCTAATATTCATCTACATTTTTTGGCATATTTGTGCTGCATCTGGAACAACAAAACTGAATCTAATACACAAGAAACCTCCCTGTGTGAACAAACAAAACTTAAGATGATCCAAAAACAGAACAAACCGCCTGGATTCAGCCCAGACTCATGTCCGAGAAAACACAGTCTGCAAAAGTACACAAAAGTAAAAATATAAACTCTTCATACCCTGTATCTAGACTAGATTATAACGGGGGAAACGAATCTGAAATAATAAAAGACCCAGTAGTGGCTCTCGCTCTGCTCCCTGGACTGTGTTTTCGTTTGCCATGAAAGTGCAAAAATAAACACGTGACATGAAATAAGAGTGAAAATCCTGAAAATCACATTTACTCGTTTAGAACCATTTAACCAATTGGAAATACCACCGTTTTAAACAGTGTCCACATTGTTACCTCATAACGGCGACTCATGAGTCAGTGGGGAAGTGTCTTTGTGAAGTTGTTGAGCTCTTCCATGTTGGAGACAGAGAGTCGTCCTGTTCTGATGAAACATCTCGATCACGGCTGGGCAGAGAAACGGGGACGTGACACCTGCCTCCCGGAGCTGGAATCGAGCAGAGGCAGATTCTTGCCTTTTTTTAACCACTTCAGCAGAGAAATCCTGATAAAAGGAGATCTGCCTCTCATCCACTTCCACTCTTCTTCACTGCAGCGTAAAGGATCCTTCCTTTCTCAGTGTAGTTGTGTAGCCTCACAAGAACAGCTCTTGGCCTGTCTTTGCCTCGTCCAGTCGGCGGTCCTGTGCGATGCTCTCTCTCCATTTTAATCTGTTTCTGTTGCATTTCCAAAACTTCAGGAATCCACTGCTCCAAAAAAGTCACTGGGTCCCTGCCCTCAGCTCCTTCTTTAAGTCCGGTGATCCTTATATTTTGACGACGACTCTGATTCTCGTAGCTGTCGAGTCGTTCTCGTTTAAGTGATGTCTCCAAGCCGTCCAGCCTCGGTGTATTGGCCGCAGATGCGTCCTCCAGGTCGGACACTCGCTTTTCCATCATTCAGTCTCTGGGCAACTGCGTCAAATTTGCCAGAGAGTTCGCTGACTGGTTTGAGTAAATATGTGAGTTTTTTGTCAAGCATTTCTTCAATGTTCTTGGTCACTCGTTCCACTATCACATCTTCTCTTAAAGTCCCGACACTTTCCACCTCGCCCCCAGTGGCCCCCTGTGCAGCCTCCCTGTCGGTATCATTCTCAGCGGCTGTCTCAGCGTCATCCTGGCTAGCGTGAGCAACGCTAGCGTTAGCATTAGCCTTGCGTCCTCCCGTTTTCGCTCCCTTCTTTTTATTCGATGAAGGAGTTACAAAAAAGTTTTCCAGGGACATGTTCGAGCTATTAACTTCCACTATAGCAAAATACACGGCAAACGAGCTGTTTCAAAAACAGTTTACACAAGTCCAGTGAGCAGGCGGAAAAAGCACGACTATCCTGCAGCGTGCATCACGTCACCCCCCAAAAAGTAACGTTTTTATAAGTGGAATCATTTTTGATCCTGACACAACTTTCTCTGACAGCTCCACTGTCGCTTCTTTGAGAGGAGCCAGAAGGTGCAGCACTCGACAAAACTGCTGTGTTCACTGGATATTAGTGGAGCATCAGTCTGAGGAGACGACAGAGACCCACTGTCTCTCTGTTCATCTTTTAAACACATCAGAAGTGCTGTTCCATCTAGTCTCTGCCTCTAGGACGAGCTCGTGTGATGGAGCTCCCATTTGTGTCTGAAGGGCCAGAAGCTGCTCTCTGCCTACGGTGCTGGTCCTGAAGTAGGTGGCAATGTCCCTGGTTTTCATGCGGATCATGTCCAGACCTGGTGTTGGCTGAATATCCTTCTTAACCAAATTTAGACTATGCTCTATGCAGTGGCTGTGACGTACCTGCAGGATATTACCACACAGCCCCATATCTGCAGCACCGTCTGTCGTCAGACACATCACCCATGTCAGAGGCCAGAGCAGTATCCTTCTGAATCTTCTCTTTGACCTTCTGTTTCTCTTCACGGTACTTTGACTCCACCGTGGACTGGACCGTTTGATGGAAGCACATATGTAGGCGCCACAAGCTTCATCAAAGCCCTAAAGCCTCATACTCCACAACCTTAACAGAAAGAGACATTTGAGCAGATGCTTTATGTATCTCTATGCATGTGACAAATAAATAGGTCTTATTGTAGCCGGCCCTGAAAGGCTGTGAATCACAATCATGTTCCTCACTGCTTCATCAGTGTTGGTCTTCACATCTCCTACAACAAAAGTCCATTAGTAAAACACAAACTTTTGCAGTGCTGTATATCACTGCAAATGCATAACTTAATGTTGCCATAAAATGACTTTGTGTAAAGACCAATTGATGTGTCCTAATCTGTTAGTCACCTACGTAGGCCATTTAAATAGGCCTACGTAGGCTACTAACACATTAGGACACATTTGAAGAGTGAATGGTTGAATTAAAATAAATGGTAGTATTCACTCTGGGCGCTGGGGGGAGTTTGGGGAACCTCATGTTGGAAGAGGTGTTTTTATTGTTATTAAACCAATCACTGATCACAAATAAGGCCCTGGACCTGAAAACATAAATCAGACGACAATCAGCCAAAATGACATTTCTCAAAAATTTCCCTTCAGTAAACTTGAAAATAATCAATAATTCAATAAATAAATAAAGATCCGTAGCTGCCCACTCGCCCCAGCTCCAACGCCACGTCATCCAAACAAAAAGCTTTGTCTGTCAAACTTTTACACACTGTTACGCAGCAGACCACAGCCTGGATGTTTATTCTTTATAATAAAAGAAACATTTAAACCAATACAAAAAAACTGTATTTCACACCTGTTTAAGGGAAATCAAGTCAAAATGCTCCACATTTCAGATCGACCTCACTCTGCAGCCGGCTCCACTGTTTAAAACTAGAATCCAGACGATTCTCTGACTCAGAACTCCTCCCACAAACCCACGAGTGTCGCACTGTCGCTTTAAACCTGTCGAACCGTGTCACATGACGCGAAACGAAGCTTCAAACGTCATGAGTCACGTGACCAACAGCAACGAATCAGGCTCCAATAAAATACAAACACAATCCTCTGCCCAGCGCTGGGAGAGTCATCAACACAACAACAAGACAGCAAAAACAGGGACAAAACACAGAGGCAGAGCAGCAGAGGCGGAGGATGGAGGAGCACGACCCCGGTGTGATGGAGGAGCACGACCCCGGGTGTGATGGAGGAGCACGACCCCGGGTCTGATGGAGGAGCACGACCCCGGGTGTGATGGAGGAGCACGACCCCGGGTCTGATGGAGGAGCACGACCCCGGGTGTGATGGAGGAGCACGACCCCGGGTGTGATGGAGGAGCACGACCCCGGGTGTGATGGAGGAGCACGACCCCGGGTGTGATGGAGGAGTGATGCTCCTGCTGCAGTGGGACCAGGGACAGATGAGAGTTTGTGAGTTTGTGAGTTTTCTGAGAGAAGAAGCCACACGGGGCTTTGTCACTGCAGACGAGGAAACAGCGACACACTTGGCTCAAGGTGCAAAGTTACAGCCAAACAGAGAAACTACATGAAACAGACTTTAGTTTGGACAGTTTTATGATCGGACAAGAGTCACATCAACGACAGAGACGAGGAGTGAGACGTGAAGTGTGTGAGCTGCAGACAGACGACGGCACTAAACACAAATGATTTAGGGATTTGGATGTTTTCATGAAGAGGGACGAGTGACGACTTTACCGGGGCCTCGGGGACAGAGCTCCACAACTGAACACACCTCACTCCTCAACAACTGAACACCTCCCTCACTCCACAACTGAACACACCTCACTCCTCAACTGAACACACACTCACTCCTCACTCCTCAACAACTGAACACACCTCACTCCTCAAACACTGAACACACCTCACTCCTCAACAACTGAAACACACCTCACTCCTCAACAAACTGACACACCTCACTCAACAACTGAACACACACTCACCTCACTCCTCAACAACTGAACACACCTCACTCCTCAACAACTGAACACACCTCACTCAACAACTGTACACACCTCACTCCTCAACAACTGAACACACCTCACTCCTCAACAACTGAACACACCTCACTCCTCAACAACTGACACACACCTCACTCCTCACAACTGAACACACTGAACACACCTCACTCAACTCAACAACCTCACAACACACACCTCACTCCTCAACAACTGAACACACCTCACTCCTCAACAACTGAACACACCTCACTCCTCAACAACTGAACACACCTCACTCCTCAACAACTGAACCTCACTCAACAACTGAACACACACTCAACAACTGAACACACCTCACTCCTCAACAACTGAACACACCTCACTCCTCAACAACTGACACACTCCTCAACAACTGAACACACCTCACTCCTCAACAACTGAACACACCTCACTCCTCAACAACTGACAACACCTCACTCCTCAACAACTGAACACACCTCACTCCTCACAACTGTACACACCTCACTCCTCAACAACTGAACACCTCACTCCTCAACACTGAACACACCTCACTCCTCAACAACTGAACACACCTCACTCCTGAACACACCAACTGAACACACCTCACTCCTCAACAACTGAACACACCTCACTCCTCAACAACTGAACACACCTCACTCCTCAACAACTGAACACACCTCACTCCTCAACAACTGAACACACCTCACTCCTCAACAACTGAACACACCTCACTCCTCAACAACTGAACACACCTCACTCCTCAACAACTGAACACACCTCACTCCTCAACAACTGAACACACCTCACTCCTCAACAACTGAACACACCTCACTCCTCAACAACTGAACACACCTCACTCAACAACTGAACACACCTCACTCCTCAACAACTGAACACACCTCACTCCTCAACAACTGAACACACCTCACTCCTCAAACAACTGAACACACCTCACTCCTCAACAACTGAACACACTCAACCTCACACACTCCTCAACAACTGAAACACCTCACTCTCAACAACTGAACTGAAACTCACTCCTCAACAACTGAACACACCTCACTCAACTCAACAACTGAACACACCTCACTCCTCAACAACTGAACACACCTCACTCCTCAACAACTGAACACAACTGAACACTCACTCCTCAACAACTGAACACACCTCACTCCTCAACAACTGAACACACCTCACTCCTCAAACAACTGAACACACCTCACCTCACAACTCAACACACTGACTCCTGAAAACAACTGAACCACTCACTCAACAACTGAACACACCTCACTCCTCAACACAACTGAACACACCTCATCACTCAACAACTGACTCCACAACAACTGACACACCTCCTCTCACAACTGAACACACCTCACTCCAACAACTGAACACACCTCACTCCTCAACAACTGAACACACCTCACTCCTCACAACTGAACACACCTCACTCCTCACTGACACACCTCACTCCTCAACACACACTCACTCAACAACTGAAACCACCTCACTCCTCAACAACTGACACACACCTCACTCCTCAACAACTGAACACACACTCCTCACAACTGAACACACCTCCAACAACTGAACACACCTCACTCCTCAACAACTGAACACACCTCACTCCTCAACAACTGAACACACACTCCTCACTCCCTCTCAACAACTGAACACACCTCACTCAACAACAACCTGAACACACACCTCACTCAACTCACTGACTGAACACACACCTCCTCAACAACTGAACACACCTCACTCTCAAACAACAACTGAACACACCTCACTCCTCAACAACTGAACACACCTCACTCCTCACACAACTGTACCACAACCTCACCTCACTCTCAACAACTCGCCAAACTCGACTCCAGATCCGTGCGTCTCATCAACAGTTTCTAAAAGGAACTTTCTGTGAGAATCAGTGCGCAGACCTGCCTCCCCTCCTCTCTGAGGGCCTCACCTGCGCCGCTCACCTGCGCCGCTCACCTGCGCCGCTCACCTGCGCCGCTCCCGAGGCGGAGACGTCCGAGAAGGCGAGGAAAACGCAGCGGTGCTTTGGTGCGTTGGAGCCTTTATCCGCACCTCATTTAGAGCCAGCTCCGGGATTCCTCTTGGAAGCGGCTTATCCTGGGCTCTTTCTTCCTCCTCGATCCCGGTAAAAAACGGTGGATTTACCCGGTATTGCAGGCTGGTGCCTGCGCCTTGGATCAGCCGTGCGCCCCGGCGGCGGAGGACCGCGCCCCGGCGGTGGGGGGCCACATTAAATGAGACTTTTCTGTTAATGACGTCTTGTCCTCGCGGGAGCTGGACTTTGTGTCTGACGGAGACGTGGCTGAAGTCGGTGTTTGACTTTCTCCGACATTCTGACTGTTCTTTGGTGAAGTCTCCAGAGTGAGTGGCAAAGCTGGAGGATTAGACACTATATTTAAATCCATATTTCACTGCCAAGAAGTTCAGTCTAAACAATTTAGCAGCTTCGAAGTGCATCAGTTTGACATGAAGCTGCGTCCGCCCCTAAGTTCAATAAGGATTTTCTTGGTGACTTCTCAGAGTTTGTGGCTGGTGTGGCTCTGACTTCAGATCATTTCTTAATTATTGACGACCTAAATATTCACGTCTGCTGCTTTTCTAAACCACTGGTCAAGGATTTTTTAGACGTTTTACTCTTTTAATCTAACACAGTCCGTGGCTGGTCCGACACTCCTTAGATCTGGTCGTGTTTTATGGATTAAATGTTACAATCACAGAAATCTGCACGTCTTTATCGGACCATTTCCCCGTTTTGTTTAACGTTACTTTGCCGTGTTCTCACGTGAAGCAGAACATCCCAAAGTCAAAGACGCTGCTTAAAGAATCCATGTGCAGCCTTGTGTCTAATAACAGCCATAGACCTCAGGTCCTATTTAATGTTTTAAATAGTTTGGTAAATCCTGCTGCAGATACTGGTTTAGCTCCTAGTGTGTCCTTGTGTGACAAGTTTTGTTCCTTTTTTATCGACAAAATTGCTGGTATAAGATCTTTAAATGTTTGTACAAACTGTTACAGATTCTGTTTTCACTTGTTCAGCTGTTTTCAGTCACTTTGAGCCTGTAACTCTCTCTGAATGAGCTGAACTGATCCAGAGCTTAAAACCGTCTCATTGCCCTCTTGACAGTATTCCTCCTAAACTCTTAAAAAGTGCTTTTGAGTCGGTTGGGCCTTTTATTCTGAAATTGATAAATTTGTCCCTAAGCTCTGGTGTTGTTCCCTCTGGTTCTAAACAGGCTGTGGTTCATCTTAAAAAAGCACAGTTTAGATCCTTCTGTCCTGTCTAACTACAGGCCCATATCTAAGTTTCCCTTTTTGTCAAAGGTTTTAGAAAAAGTCTCTTTCCAACTAAAATCATATTTGCTTTTAAATAATATATCTGAGAAATTTCAATCTGGTTTTAAATCGTGCCATAGCACAGAAACTGCCACTTTTAAAAATCATAAATGATCTGCTTTTTAACAACAGATTCTGGTCAACCAGCTGTTGGTGTTGGTGCTTTTAGATCTTACTGCAGCCTTTGACACGGTCGACCATGAGATTTTACTTGAACGTCTGGAAAAGTGTTGGAATCAAAGGCATAGTCTTAGATTGGTTTGGATCTTACCTCACAGGAGGCATTTTACTGTGAACCTTGGCCCTTTCTCTTAAAAGAAAGCCCTCCTCACTTCTGGAGTACCACAGGGCTCTATCTTAGGTCCACTTTTTGTTTTTCTCTTTATATGTTGCATTAGGTTCTATTTTTAGAAAAACACCAGATTCCTTTTCACTGTTTCGCAGATGATGTCCACATTTATTTGCCTATTAAGCCTGAAAGTGACTCCCTGTCATTCGCTTCAGAGATGCCTCCAAGAAATCAAAGACTGGTTGAAATCAAACTTTCTTAATTTAAATGAAAGTAAAACTGACGTTATTGTGTTTGGTGAAACAGTCCAGACTGATGTCAGTCACTCTCTTGTCCTTCCATCTTCTAACACATGTCCCTATGTGAAAAATCTTGGTGTTGTAATTGACATTTGTCTTTTTAGGTTTTGACAAGCAAATCAGTTCAGTGGTTAAAAGGTTTTTTTTTTTTTCAGCTCAGACTCATAGCGAAGGTAAGTCGTACTTGCCCTCAAAGTCATTTGGAAAGACTAGTCCATATGTTTATTACTTCACGGCTGGACTATTGTAATTCTTTATATGTTGGTCTTGACGTCCTCCATACACCGTCTGCAGCTGGTGCAGAACGCTCCTTCTGTCTGGTAAAAGACGTTCTGAACATAACTCCTGAGCTACAGAGTCTTCACTGGCTCCCGGTGTCTTTTAGAATTAAATTTAAAATCTTGCTTCTTGTCTTTAAAGCGTTAAATGGTCTGGTCCGGTGTATTTGTCTGAACTGTTTCTGGGTTTGCTCCTGTAAGAGCCTGAGGTGTCCTGGGACCAGTCACTTCTAAACTGTCCCAGCTCGAGACTGAAAAAACCCGGGGACAGAGCCTCTGCTGTGGCTGGGCCCAAACCTGTGGAACGTCCCATAAGTCCCTTTGTCTTAGTCCTGGACACATCTGCAGCCTGTCCGTCCATGGGAGTGGATCTCTCCTTCACTGTGGTTCTCCTCCAGGTTTCTCCTTTTCCCAAAGGGTTTTTGGAGTTTTTCCTTTGGAGAAGGAGGGTCTAAGGACAGGGGATGTTCTGGAACAATTTGCTTGTCTGTTTCTGTTTCACTGTTGATTTTCTAATTCTGTTGGTTAATCAACTCTCATGTTCAGCCCTAAGAGGCGACTGCTGTCGTGATTTTGGGCTCTACAAAAATAAATTGAGTTGAATTGAATTGAATAAGGACTCAGTCTGTGCCTGACACTGACAGTTTTAAGTCTGTTAAAAACTCACCTTTTTACTCTGGATTTTGAGACGAGCTGAGACATTATTATTTAGTTTTGAGTTTTTGTTGTTTAATTCTGTTTGTTTACTGTAGTTTTACTGTTATTTTATGTGTGATATTGTGCAGCACTTTGGGCAGTGGTGACTGTGTTTTAAATGTGTTTTATAAATAAACTTGACCTTGGTCCAAGTGTAAAAAGTTCAGGATCAAATGTGTGAAACGAGAGTCACTCTGCTTCAAATGTGTGAACTTAAAGAGAAGGATAAAAGAGTCAGACACTCGGGGGACGGGGGAGGGACGGGGGGAGACTGGGGGGAGACGCTGAAAGGCTCCAGTCTGTGTCCAGCCCTGGACTCTGTCTCTTTCTGTCTCTTTCTGTCTCTTTCTGTCTCTTTCTGTCTCTTTCTGTCTCTTTTTGTCTCTTTTTGTCTCTTTTTGTCTCTTTTTGTCTCTTTTTGTCTCTTTTTGTCTCTTTCTGTCTCTTTCTGTCTCTTTCTGTCTCTTTCTGTTCTTGTCTGTTCTCTTTTTGTCTCTTTTTTGTCTCTTTTGTTTTTTGTGTCTTTTTTGTCTCTTTTTGTCTCTTTCTGTCTCTTCTTTCTGTCTCTTTCTGTCTCTTTCTGTCTCTTTCTGTCTCTTTTTGTCTCTTTTTGTCTCTTTTTGTCTCTTTTTGTCTCTTTTTGTCTCTTTCTGTCTCTTTCTGTCTCTTTCTGTCTCTTTTTGTCTCTTTTTGTCTCTTTCTGTCTCTTTCTGTCTCTTTTTGTCTCTTTTTGTCTCTTTTTGTCTCTTTCTGTCTCTTTTTGTCTCTTTTTGTCTCTTTCTGTTTCTGCTGTAACAATAAAACCTCTTGTCTCTGTTTAAACACGAGCCTCACACACGGATCACCTCATGGAGAAAAGTATTTTTTACTTTTCATGGAGAAAAGTATTTTTTACTTTTTATGGAGAATAGTATTTTTTACTTTTCATGGAGAAAAGTATTTTTTACTTTTTATGGAGAATAGTATTTTTTACTTTTCATGGAGAAAAGTATTTTTTACTTTTTATGGAGAATAGTATTTTTTTTACTTTTCATGGAGAAAAGTATTTTTTTACTTTTATGGAGAAAAGTATTTTTTTACTTTTCATGGAGAAAGTATTTTTTACTTTTCATGGAGAAAAGTATTTTTTTACTTTTCATGGAGAATAGTATTTTTTTACTTTTCATGGAGAATTGTATTTTTTTACTTTTCATGGAGAATTGTATTTTTTTACTTTTCATGGAGAAAGTATTTTTTACTTTTCATGGAGAAAAGTATTTTTTACTTTTCATGGAGAATAGTATTTTTTACTTTTCATGGAGAATTGTATTTTTTACTTTTTATGGAGAATAGTATTTTTTACTTTTCATGGAGAAAAGTATTTTTTACTTTTTATGGAGAATAGTATTTTTTACTTTTCATGGAGAAAAGTATTTTTTACTTTTTATGGAGAAAAGTATTTTTTACTTTTCATGGAGAAAAGTATTTTTTACTTTTCATGGAGAAAAGTATTTTTTACTTTTTATGGAGAAGTAGTATTTTTTTACTTTTCATGGAGAAAAGTATTTTTTACTTTTTTATGGAGAAAAGTATTTTTTTTTTTTCATGGAGAAAAGTATTTTTTACTTTTCATGGAGAAAGTATTGTTTTTTTACTTTTCATGGAGAATAGTATTTTTTACTTTTCATGGAGAATTGTATTTTTTTTACTTTTCATGGAGAATTGTATTTTTTACTTTTCATGGAGAAAAGTATTTTTTACTTTTCATGGAGAAAAGTATTTTTTTACTTTTCATGGAGAAAAGTATTTTTTACTTTTCATGGAGAATTGTATTTTTTACTTTTCATGGAGAAAAGTATTTTTTACTTTTCATGGAGAATAGTATTTTTTACTTTTCATGGAGAATTGTATTTTTTTCCACAACTTTGCTTGTACCATTTTCCTTCTGTTTAACTGTGCAGTGCAATCCTGGAATTTCCCACTGAGGGACTAATAAAGGCAGATCTCATCTTCTCTAAAATCACAAAAATATAGAAAACAACAGCGAAGTTTAAAGAGCCACGAGCCACGAGCCACGAGGGACGAGCCACGAGACACGAGACGAGCCACGAGACGAGCCACGAGCCACGAGACACGAGGCACGAGACACGAGGCACGAGGCACGAGCCACGAGGCACGAGGCACGAGCCACGAGGCACGAGGCACGAGGCACGAGGCACGAGGCACGAGACGAGCCACGAGACACGAGCCACGAGCCACGAGGCACGAGGCACGAGGCACGAGGCACGAGCCACGAGGCACGAGGCACTAGACGAGCCACGAGGCACGAGGCACGAGACACGAGGCACGAGACGAGCCACGAGACACGAGCCACGAGCCACGAGGCACGAGACGAGCCACGAGCCACGAGCACACGAGAGGCACGAGACACGAGACGATACCACAAGCCACGAGACACGAGCCACGAGCCACGCCACGAGGCACGAGCCACGAGCCACGAGCCACGTGCACGAGACGAGACCACGAGCACGAGGCACGAGACACGAGACGAGACACGAGCCACGAGACACGACAGAGCCACGAGCACGAGGCACGAGCCACGAGGCACGAGACGAGCCACGTGGCACGAGGCACGAGGCACGAGACACGAGACACGAGGCACGAGGCACGAGGCACGAGACACCGAGCCACGAGGCACGAGCACGACACGAGACACGAGCCACGAGCCACGAGGCACGAGGCACGAGGCACGAGCCACGAGGCACGAGGCACGAGGCACGAGGCACGAGACCACGAGACACGAGCCACGAGACACGAGGCCACGAGACACGAGCCACGAGCCGAGACACGAGCCACGAGGCACGAGGCACGAGGCACGAGCCACGAGCCACAGACACGAGGCACGACACGAGCCACGAGACACGAGACGAGGCCCACGAGAGCCACGAGCCACGAGGCACGAGACGAGCCACACGAGAGACCACGATGCACGAGCCACGAGACACGACACGGCACGAGACACGAGCCACGAGACACGAGCCACGAGACACGAGGCACGAGCCACGAGACACGAGGCACGAGCCACGAGCGACACGACGAGCCACGAGGCACGAGCCACGAGCACGCACGAGCCCCACGAGCCACGAGACACGAGGCACGAGCACGACGAGACACGAGGCACGAGGCACGAGCCACGAGACACGAGGCACGAGACCCCACGGCACGACACGAGGCACACGAGCCACGAGACACGAGACACGAGGCACGAGCCACGAGCCCACGAGAGACGAGAGCACGAGCCAACGCGCCACGAGACACGAGGCACGAGCCACGAGACGAGACGAGGCACGAGAGACGAGCCACGAGCCACGAGACACGAGACACGAGCACAGCACGAGACACGAGACACGAGCCCACGAGCCACGAGACACGAGGCCACGAGGCACGAGCCCGATACGAGGCACGAGCCACGCAGATAACACGAGGCACGAGCCACGAGCCACGAGGCACGAGCCACGAGGCACGAGACGAGACGACCACGAGGCACGAGGCACGAGCCACGAGACACGATGCACGAGCCACGAGGCACGAGACACGAGGCACGACGAGCCACGAGGCACGAGCCACGAGACACGAGACACGAGACACGAGGCACGAGACACGAGCCACGAGACACGAGGCACGAGCCACGAGACACGAGACACGAGGCACGAGACGAGACACGAGGCACGAGACGCACGAGACACGAGCCACGAGACACGAGCCACGAGCACGAGACACGAGGCACGAGCCACGAGACACGAGACACGAGGCCACGAGACACGAGACACGAGGCACGAGCCAGACACGAGCCCCGAGGCACGACACGAGGCACGAGCACGAGCCACGAGCCACGAGGCCACGAGCCACGAGCCACGAGCACGAGCCACGAGCACGCCACGAGCCACGAGCCACATCCACGAGACACGAGGCACGAGACAGCCACGAGACACGAGACACGAGCCACGAGGCACGAGCCACGAGCCACGAGCCACGAGGCACGAGGCACGAGGCACGAGACACGAGACACGAGGCACGAGGCACGAGACACCGAGCACGAGCCACGAGACACGAGGCACGAGACACGAGCCACGAGACACGAGCCACGAGACACGAGGCACGAGGCACGAGACGAGCCACGACACGAAACACGAGCCAACGCCACGACACGAGCCACGAGCCACGAGCCACGAGACACGAGCCACGAGGCACGAGACGAGACACGAGACACGAGCCACGAGCACACAGCACGAGCCACGAGCCACGAGACACGAGGCACGAGGCACGAGACACGAGCACGAGCCACGAGACACGAGACACGAGGCACGAGCCACGAGAGCACGAGACGACACGAGGCACGAGACACGAGACACGAGGCACGAGCCACGAGACACGAGCCCACAGCACGAGCCACGAGCCACGAGCCACGAGCCACGAGACACGAGACACGAGCCACGAGACACGAGGCACGAGCACGAGGCACGAGACGAGCCCGAGGCACGAGCCACGAGACCACGAGCACAGACGAGACACGAGCCACGAGACGAGACACGAGGCACGAGCCACGAGACACGAGGCACGAGCCACGAGACACGAGGCACGAGCCACGAGCCACGAGACACGAGGCACGAGCCACGAACACGAGCCACGAGACACGAGCCACGAGACGAGACACGAGGCACGAGGCACGAGGCACGAGCCACGAGACACGAGGCACGAGACGAGACACGAGGCACACACGAGGCACGAGCCACGAGCCACCACGAGCCACGGCCCACGAGAGCCACGAGGCACGAGACACGAGGCCACGAGACGAGCCACGAGACACGAGGCACGAGACACGAGGCCACGAGACACGACGAGGCACGAGCCACCGACACGAGGCACGAGACGAGACACGAGACACGAGCACGAGACGAGACAGACACGGCACGAGGCACGAGCCACGAGACACGAGCAAGACGAGACACGAGGCACGAGCACGACGATCCACGAGACACGAGCCACGAGCCACGAGGCACGAGACGAGCACGAGGCAGACGAGCCACGAGACACGAGGCACGAGGCACGAGCCACGAGGCACGAGGCACGAGACACGAGGCACGAGCCACGAGCCACGAGGCACGAGGCACGAGGACCACGAGGCACGAGACACGAGGCACGAGACACGAGACACGAGCCACGAGGCACGAGGCACGAGACACGAGCCACGAGGCACGAGACCACGAGCCACGAGGCACGAGCCACGAGACACAGCCCGAGGCACACGAGCACGAGCCACGAGACACGAGCACACGAGGCACGAGACACGAGGCACGAGACACGACACGAGGCACGAGACACGAGGCACGAGACACACGAGCCACGAGCCACGAGGCACGAGACGACCCACGAGACACGCACGAGAGCACCACGAGCCACGAGGCACGAGCCACGAGACACGAGGCACGAGCCACGAGGCACGAGCCACGAGCACGAGGACACGAGCCACGAGACACGAGACACGAGACACGAGACACGAGGCACGAGGCACGAGCCACGAGACACGAGCCACGAGCCACGAGCCACGAGGCACGACACGAGCCACGAGGCACGAGGCACGATGACACGAGCCACGAGACACGAGGCACGAGACACGAGACACGAGACACGAGACGAGACACGAGCCACGAGGCACGAGCCACCACGAGGAGACACGAGCACGAGCCACGAGGCACGAGGACCTAGGACGAGCCACGAGCCACGAGCCACGAGGCACGAGGCACGAGACACGAGACACGAGACACGAGGCACGAGACGAGACACGAGGCACGAGCCACGAGACGCGCCACGAGGCACGAGGCACGAGACGAGACACGAGGCACGAGACACGAGACACGAGACACGAGCCACGAGGCACGACACGAGCCACGAGACGAGCCACGAGACTAGGCACGAGCCACGAGACACGAGCCACGAGACGAGCCACGAGGCACGAGGCACGAGACACGCCACGAGCCACGAGCCACGAGCACGAGCCACGAGCCACGAGGCACGAGCCACGAGGCACGAGACACGAGACACGAGCCACGAGCCACGGCACGAGCACGGCACGGCACGAGGCACGAGGCACGAGACACGAGCCACACGAGACACGAGGCCACGAGACGAGACACGAGGCACGAGGCACGAGACGAGCCACGAGCCCACGAGCCACGAGCCACGAGGCACGAGGCACGAGACACGAGCCACGAGCCACCCACGAGCACGAGACACGAGCCACGAGCCACGAGGCACGAGACGAGCCACGAGACACGAGGCACGAGAGACCACGAGCCACGAGCCACGAGAGGCACGAGGCACGATGCACACGAGCCACGAGACACGAGCCACGACAGGCCACGAGGCACGAGGCACGAGGCACGAGACACGAGCCACGAGACACGAGCCACGAGGCACGAGGCACGAGACACGAGACACGAGACACGAGACACGAGGCACGAGACACGAGCCCGAGCCACGAGACACGAGGCACGAGACGAGCCACGAGACACGAGGCACGAGCCACGAGCCACGAGACACGAGGCACGAGCCACGACGAGGCACGACGCCACGAGACACGAGGCACGAGCCACGAGGCACGACACGAGGCACGAGCACCACACGAGACGAGCACGAGGCACGAGCCACGAGCCACGAGGCACAAGCAGGCACGAGCCACGAGCCACGAGACACGAGCACACGAGCCACGAGGCACGAGACACGAGGCACGAGCCACGAGACCACGAGGCACGAGCCACGAGACACGAGCACGAGACACAGCCACGAGACACGAGGCACGAGCCACGAGGCACGAGACGAGACGAGGCACGAGACACGAGGCACGAGCACGAGACACGAGGCACGAGCCACGAGACACGAGACGAGACACGAGGCACGAGACGAGACACGAGGCACGAGGCACGAGGCACGAGGCACGAGGCCACGAGCCACGAGCCACGAGACACGAGGCACGAGGCACGAGACACGAGCCACGAGCCCCACGAGACACGAGGCACGAGGCACGAGACACGAGCCACGAGCCACGAGGCACGAGACACGGCACGAGGCACGAGCCACGAGAGCACGAGGCACGAGGCACGAGGCACGAGGCACGAGAGACACTAGCACGAGGCATGAGACGAGCCACGAGCCACGAGGCACGAGGCACGAGACGAGCCACGAGCCACGAGCCACGAGCCACGAGGCACGAGGCACGAGACGAGCCACGAGACACGAGACACGAGGCACGAGGCACGAGGCGAGACACGAGGCACGAGGCATGAGACGAGCCACGAGCCACGAGGCACGAGGCACGAGACAGCCACGAGCCACGAGCCACGAGACACGAGCCACGAGGCACGAGACGAGCCACGAGACACGAGGCACGAGACGAGCCACGAGCCACGAGACACGAGGCACGAGACACGAGGCACGAGGCACGAGGCACGAGACACGAGCCACGAGGCACGAGACACGAGTCACGAGCACGATACTCGTGCCACGAGCCACGAGCCACGAGGCACGAGGCACGAGGCACGAGACACGAGACACGAGGCACGAGGCACGAGGCACGAGCCACGAGACACGAGGGCACGAGACACGAGACGAGCCCACGAGACACGAGGCACGAGCCACGAGACACGAGGCACGAGACACGAGACGAGCCACGCGACACGAGACACGAGACACGAGGCACGAGACAACACACGAGCCACGAGCCAGACAGGCCACGAGACGAGACACGAGCACACGAGGCACAAGACGAGACACGCCACTAGCCACGAGCCACGAGGCACGAGACAAGCCACGAGACACGAGGCACGAGACACGAGCCACGAGACACGAGCCCACGAGCCACGAGGCACGAGGCACGAGAGACACGAGCCACGAGACACAAGCCACGAGGCACGAGCCACGAGACCACGAGGCACGAGCCACGAGGCACGAGACACGAGCCACGAGACACGAGACACACTAGACACGAGGCACACGAGACACGAGACCCGAGACACGAGCCACGAGACACGAGCCACGAGACACGAGGCACGAGGCACGAGAACGAGACACGAGGCACGAGCCACGAGGCACGAGCCACGAGACACGAGGCACGAGACGAGCCACGAGACACGAGACACGAGGCACGCTACACACGAGCCACGAGACACGAGGCACGAGACGAGACACGAGACACGAGGCACGAGACGAGACCGAGGCACGAGCCACGAGGCACGAGACGAGACACGAGGCACGAGACACTGGAGACACGAGCCACGAGGCACGAGACACGAGACACGAGACACGAGCTCCACGTCTGGACAGAATAGACTCAGCCTGAAGTAGTACAGTAGTAGTAGTGTAGTAGTAGTAGTAAGTAGTACTAGTAGTCAGTAGTAGCAGCAGCACAGCAGCAGCAGTAGTACTAGTAGTAGTAGTAGTAGTAGTAGTACTAGTAGTAGTAGTAGTTCGTGTGTAACACAGACCTCACAGACACCAGGGGCTGAGTCAGATCAGTTTATTCACATGAAACATTTGTGTAAACCCAAAGACGTGAAAATGAATAAAAACTTTCCACCAAAGACGAAAAAAAACAAAGAAGTCGAAAACTCAGTGACTCAACCAGGCGTCCCAGGAACTCCTGCAGAGAAAGAGACGGGTTTAGACCGGACTCAACCGGGACTCAACGGGACTAAAACCGGGTCTAAACCGGGACTCAACCGGACTCAACCGGGACTGAAGCGGGTCTAAACCGGGACTAAACCGGACTCAACCGGGACTCAACCGGGACTAAACCGGGTCAACCGGACTCAACCGGGTCTAAAACCGGACTCAACGGGACTAAACCGGGACTCAACCGGGACTAAACCCGGGACTCAACCGTGGACTCAACCGGGACTCAACCGGGACTCAACCGGGTCTAAACCCGGGACTCCAACCGGGACTCAACCGGGACTCAACCGGGACTCAACCGGGACTCAACCCGGGACTAAACCGGGACTGAACCGGGTCTAAACCGGGTCTAAACCGGGACTAAACCGGGACTCAACCGGGACTCAACCGGACTAAACTAACCGGGACTCAACCGGGACTCAACCGGGACTCAAACCGGACTAAACCGGGACAAACCGGGTCTAACCGGGTCTAAACCGGGAACTCAACCGGACTACACAACCTCAACCGGGACTCAACCAGGGTCTAAACCGGGTCTAAACCGGGACTCAACCGGGAACTCAACCGGGTCTAAACCGGGTCTAAACCGGGACTCCAACCGTGACTCAACCGGGACTCAACCGGACCACTACAACGGGACTAAACCGGGTCTCACGGACTAAACCGGGACTCAACCGGGACTCAACCGGGACTCAACCGGGACTCCAACCGGGACTAAACCGGGTCTAAATAAACCGGGACTAAACCCGGGACTAAACCGGGACTTTAAACCGGGACTAAACCGGGACTAAACCGGGTAACTCTAAACCGGTCTAAAACCCGGACTCAACCGGGACTCACCGGACTAAACCGGTCTAAAACCGGGTCTAAACCGGGTCTAAACCCGGGTCTAAACCGGGTCTAAACCGGGTCTAAACCGGGAACTAAACCGGGACTAAACCGGGACTAAACCGGTTCTAAACCGGAGCTAAACCTCAACCGGGTCCTAAACCGGGTCTAAACCGGGACTAAACCGGGACTAACCGGGACTAAAACCGGACTCAACCGGGACTAAACCGGGACTAAACCGGGACTAAAACTAAACCGGTCTCTAAACCGGGACTAAACCGGGACTAAAACCGGGACTAAAGCGGGACTAAAGC
Organism: Periophthalmus modestus; assembly: GCA_019594935.1. Taxonomy (NCBI): domain Eukaryota; kingdom Metazoa; phylum Chordata; class Actinopteri; order Gobiiformes; family Gobiidae; genus Periophthalmus; species Periophthalmus modestus. Next base: position 67,955 of record JAIEZT010001342.1, read on the forward strand.
GGGACTAAAGCGGTCTAAACCGGGACTAAACGGGACTAAACCGGGACTAAAACCGGGTCTAAACCGGACTGTCTAAACCGGGTCTAAACCGGGGTCTAAACCGGGACTAAAACCGGGACTCAACCGGGTACTCAACCGGGACTAAACCGGGACTAAACCGGGACTAAACCGGGTCTAAAACCGGGTCTAAACCGGGTCTAAACCGGGACTAAACCGGGTCTAACCGGTCTAAACCGGGTCTAAACCGGGACTAAAGCGGGACTAAAGCGGGACTAAAGCGGGACTAAAGCGGGACTAAAGCGGGTCTAAACCGGGACTCAACCGGGACTAACCCGGGACTAAACCGGGACTAAACCGGGACTAAACCGGGTCTAAACCGGGACTAAACCGGGACTAAACCGGGACTAAACCGGGTCTAAAACCGGGACTAAACCGGGACTAAACCGGACTAAACCGGGACTAAAAGCGGGACTAAAGCGGGTCTAAACCGGGACTAAAAAGCGGGACTAAGCGGGACTAAACCCGGGTCTAAACCGGTCTAAACCGGGTCTAAACCGGGACTAAACCGGGACTCAACCGGGACTCAACCGGGACTCAACCGGGACTAACCGGGACTAAAACCGGGACTAAACCGGGTCTAAACCGGGTCTAAACCGGTCTAAAAACCGGGACTAAACCGGGTCTAAACCGGGTCTAAACCGGGTCTAAACCAGGACTAAAGCGGGGACTAAAGCGGGACTAAAGCGGGACCTAAAGCGGGACTAAAGCGGGTCTAAAACCGGGACTCAACGGGACTAACCGGGACTAAAACCGGGACTAAACCGGGACTAAACCGGGTCTAAACCGGGGACTAAACCGGGACTAAACGGGACTAAAACCGGGTCTCAGTCAGACCTGAGGTTGAGGATCTTCAGCTGGTCGTCCAGCTCCATTCGGACGATGCCGTCGTCTCCGTCGATGCTCAGGAGGACACCTGTCGCCTCTCGGTCTTCGCCCAGAATCACCTTCACCTGAAAATCACATTTATCTGTGACGACTTTTTGTTTAGATTCAGTTTGAGAAAAGTGTGAAACCGTCTGATCAAACAAACGTGTGATGTTACATATATATTATTCACGCCTGTGTCTCACTCGTGCTCAGTCCCTTCGTTGGATTTTTATAAAACACATTATTCCAGACGTGTGACACAAATAAAGTAATAATCTGAAACAAACTCTGTCACACAGACACTTCAGGATTCATCACATAAAACCATAAAACAGACGATACAACAGAACACTTCACTTTGTCCTTCGCCCGACTCACATGAACCAGAACTCTTTGTTCAGGAGAGAATCTGTCTCAGAGGAAGCATCTGTTTTGAAACTGAGCCTCAATGATCTTTGCCTGTTTTAAATCTGATGTGACAAACTCAGATTTAAAGTATTTTAACTAAATGTTTGTTCACAGTTTGAGTTTAAACCAGGATCAGAAATCACACTTTTGTTCTGACTCTGTTAAACTGCAGGACAAATTATAAAATACAAACTGTTACAGTACAAAGTTGATACTTTGAGTAAAACAGCCGTCGCTCTGCTGCATCCGGGTCTACTTGAGTAAAACCAGCCCGTCACACTGACCACTGCTCTCACGTCCACTGACACCACACACTCTGACCACGTCACACTGACCACGACACACTCTGACACCTCTCACACTGACCACGACACACTCTGACCACGTCACCACTGACCACGACACACTCTGACCACGTCACACTCTGACTTCACGACACCACTCTGACCACTTCACACACTTCACCACGACACACTGACCACGTCACACTCTGACCACGTCACACTCTGACCACGTCACACTGACCACGACCACTCACACTGACCACGTCACACTGACCTGACCACGTCACGTCACTGACCACGTCCACTCTGACCACGTCACACTCTGACCACGTCACACTGACCACGTCACACACTGACCACCACACCACGTCACACTGACCACGGACACACTCTGACCACGTCACCTCTGACCACGTCACACTGACCACTCACTCTGACCACGTCACACTCTGACCACTTCACACTCTGACCACAACACACTCTGACCACGTCACACTGACCACGTCACACTGACCACCACTGATCACACACTCTGCCACGTCACACCACGTACTCGACCACGTCACACTCTGACCACGTCACACACTCTGACCACCACGACACACTGACCACGCACGACACTCTGACCACGTCACACAACTGACCACGACACACTCTGACCACGTCACACCTCTGACCACGTCACACTCTGACCACGTCACACTCTGACCTGTCTGTGACCACACACACTCTGACCACGTCGACACACTCTGACCAAGTCATAATCTGACCACGTCACACTCTGATCGACCATTGTCCCCACAAAAACGAAGTCCACGACAGAACTATGAACCCACGTCACACTCAGGAGACCAACTCTGAGGAAAGGAACCATCACAGAACAACTGAGCCCACGAACCCTCGCCGACTCACATTAACCAACTCTTGTTTCAGGAGAGAATCTGTCTCAGCGAAGACTGTTTGAACTGACTCAATGATCTTTGCCTGTTTTAAATGACAAACGATTTAAACCAACGTCACAACTCTGACCATGATCACGTCACACTCTGACCACGTCAATTTTCCATACAAACTGTGCCAGTTCTCCCAACTTGACACAACAGCCTGACTGCGTCACACTCTGACCACCACACTCACACTCTGACCACGTCACACTCTGACCACGTCACACTCTGACCACGTCACACTCTGACCACGTCACACTCTCTGACCACGTCACACTCTGAACCACGTCCACACTCGAAACCATGTCCCATGTGTCCCCCAACACAGTCCCTTCTTTGGATTTTTATAAAACACATTATTCCCCAGACGTTTGTGACCACAATAAAAAGTAATAATCTGGAAAAACAACAAGAAAACATGTCCCTGTTCAGGGACACAGACACTGCAGTATTCATTCACAATACACATAAACAGACGAAATAACAACAGCACCCACTTCACTTTGGTTCCCCCCTTCTGCCCTACTCGAACCTGAACCAGACGCCTTGTGTTCAGGATAGAATCTTTCTCAGAGGAAGCATCCTGTTTTGAACTGAGCCTCAATGATCCTTTTGCCTGTGTGACAAATTCTGATGGTTACACAACTCCGATTGTTTTGTTAAACGTATTTAACTAAATGTTGTTCCACAGGGGGTTTTGGAGTTTTTAACCAGAATCAGAATCACAAACACACCCTTTTGTTTGTTCTGACCTCTTGTTAACTGGCCAGGAAACCAAATTATAAAATCCAACCTGTTTTTACAGTTTTCAAAAAGTTTTTGTACTTTGAGTAA
>JAIEZT010001342.1:71451-126229 GCA_019594935.1 Periophthalmus modestus
AGCTTCTCGTTTAGCTCCTCGTTAGCGTCCTCCAGCTCCCTCTGCTCACAGGTTTGACATTTCCTCTCTTTTCTGCGCTTTACGTCGACTTTTTGCTCTTCTTAAGTTTGGAGGTTTTTTTTACTCGTCTTCATTTATTTAAAACAATTTTGAGTCGGACTGAGCCATTTAAAAAGAGAAATACATCCCAACGTGACTTTGTAGAGAAAACAAACCCGGACCTCTAATGATAGTCCTGTCAGATTCTGATCCGCACAGACTGTGTCTCCACTCTGTGGTGTTGTCATCTGCTGTTGTTTGCAAGGCTGTTGTGTTCAGATGCTGTTGTGGGTCAGAGGCTGTTGTGTGTCAGATGGTTGGTGCCGAGCAGGTTTGTGTGTCAGATCCTGTTGTGTGGTCAATGCTGTTGTCCTCAGAGGCGGTGGTGTGTCAGAGGCGGGGTGTGTCAATCGGTGGTGTGTCATAGGGCTGTTGTGTGTCGCTGCTGTTGTGTGTCAGATGCTGTTGTGTCTCAGCGGCTGTTGTGTTTCAGCGGCTGTTGTGTGTCAGAGGCTGGTGGTGTGTCAGATGCTGTGGTGTCTCAGAGGCTATAGGTTGTGTGTCCAGAGCCTGTGTGTGTCAGAGGCTGTGTGTGTCAAGAGGCTGTTGTGTGTTCATAGGCTAGTGTGTGTTCAGAGGCTGTTTTGTGTCAGATTCTGTTGTGTGTCAGAAGGCTTTTGGGTGTGTCAGAGGCTGTGGTGTGTCAGAGGCTGTGGTGTGTCAGAGGCTGTGGGGTGTCAGCAGGCTGTGGTGTGGTCAAAATTTCCCTCCCAGAGGGCTGTGCTGTGGTTGGATAAAATGCAGTTGGCAGCATGGACTCGTTGTCACTGGATGGAGTATTTTGATCTTTTGTATATGTATGTAGTGAAAATAGTAAATAATATTTGGTCCTAAACGCCTCCGCAGGTGATGAGAGATTCGTTGCCCCTCTGACACCTCCATGCTCTGATGGCAAAGGCTCTGTTTATTTTTCATCTTGGACTCTGCCATCTGCAACATGTCTGGTCAGAACTCTATCCTCTTTTCCATCCTCCATCCTCTTTCCCCTCATTCAAACTCATTGTGTAAAAGTAGATGGACAGCTGCGTGTAGTGTTTTCCTCCTCCATCAGCCGACACACGCCAGCAAAGGTTACTCCTCCCTCACTGGATCCAAAATCTACACTACCTCCATTTGCTTTCAGTTTGTGCTTCCCATCATTGGTGGCACGGCAGACGGGCACAATCGGGGGGCACAAATCGGGCACAGCATTGCCCCCCGTGTCAGAACGTGGGAGCGGGGGCCGAAAGGCGGCAGAGGCCTGTCCAGAGAAGACTGGGGGTCTGTGTCCCCATCTTTTTAGAGATCGTCATGGATGCCGTTGACTGCTGCCCGTGCACTCACGACCTTCTGCACGGTAAGACACACCTTAGACTGTACCACACCAACACCAGACCGCTCTGTGATCTGGTCAACTAAAAGAAGGCGTGGCAAACTGAGGAAATTTGGGTTCTGGTTTATTTCTGGAGAGAATTTACACTTTACTGCTCAATCTACATTCCTGCGCCTCACCTATGGTCCTGGTTTAGTCCTGTTTTAGACCTGGTTTAGTACCTGGTTTAGACCTGTGTTTAGGTGACTGTTGTTATTCCTGGTTTAGTCTTGGTTTTAGTCCTTGAGTTGTAGTCCTGGTGGTAGTCCCTGGTTTAATGTCCTGGTTTGAGTCTGGTTTAGGGGTCCTGGTTAGTCCTGGTTTTAGACCTGGTTTAGACCTGTTTCCGGTCCTTGTTTAGTCCTGGTTCGGGCGTGGTTATAAGTCTTGTTTAAAAGTCCTGGTTTGACCTGGGTTCTAGCTCTCCTAGGCCTCACCCTTAGAGAACAGGTTGGGGATGGTCCACGTGAGTACTCGGAGTAGAGTCGCTTGCTCCATCCACGTCCGAAGCTAGCAGCACTAGGCTCGGACATTTTGTCAGGCATGCCTCCCTGGGAGGTGTTTTCAGTGTCCCAACACCGTCTTGGAGGGACTGTCTCTCTTTCTAGGAACACCGTGATGTCCCACCGAGGAGGTCGTGGAGGACATGTCCCTGGGGTGGGGGAAGTCTGGGAGTCCCTGGCTTAGTCGCCCTGCCCCCGAGCGACCCAGCCCGGATAAGAGACAAGAACCATGGAAATTTGACCATGAGCTTCAGTCCTGCGTTGTTATCCAATTCATCTGTCTGCGTTGTGCTCAGGTGTGTTTCCCTGGAGTCCGTGGACAAAGCAACTCTCTGCTGGGGCCCTCCCCCTTGTCGAAAGAGAAGTGTCAACATGTCGCAGACAGCACAGCCGCAACAAGAGTTTAGTGAACATGAATTAGAGTACTTCTGTGGGACAGGATCCGAGTGAGTTTCCCACCAGAGCGGAGAGAGAGGGAGAACACACAGGTCAGTCTACTTAACAGGAGAGAGGAGGAGCCACCAGGTACGAGTCTACTACTAACATGAGAAGAGGAGGAGCCCACAGGTACATCTACGTACTAAGCGACAGACTATAGGAGTATCACACAGGTACAGGCCTACTAACAGAGAGAGGAGGAGCACACAGTTACGTATCTACATGTTCCAAGGTAGAGAGGAAATGAGCACACAGGTACGTCTACTAAGTTGAAGAGAGGAGGAGCACACAGCTGAAAACACAGTTCACTAACATGGATGAGAGAATGGGAGCACACAGGTACAATCTCACTAACAGGAGAGAGGAGAGCACATCAGTACAGCTTCTACTAACAGGATAAGAGGAGGAGATGGGGGGTAGGCGTTCTGGGGTCTGGACACACTTGTGGACACAAAGATGTTGTTTTAAAGGTGCACTATTTACTGCTTAGCCTGAAATGTTCCAAGTATTGCTTTAAATGTGTCAGGATTAAGGTCGTTCTTATTGGTTCAAAAAGACGAGCCCTGAGCTGTGAAACACAAGCTGGTGGTAAAAGTTACATCTCCATAGAAACCGAGCATCTGAGCCCTTCACCAGAAAAGTGACATAGGCAGCTTTTTCTTGCCTCAAATCTAAGATGGAGGATTTCTGCTCCTAAGTCTGACCATGGAAATAATTCAGACTAAATGCAGTCTGTGGTCTGTGCAGAGCTGCGAGAGTTTTCCCCGACTCTGTGAACCCTGTAGCTCTGAGGCAGGAGTATGAAGACCAGCTCTGTAAGGTGAGAGTCTGCTCCTGTGCTGCTCCTTCTGTCCTCTAGCTCCTGTGTGCTCCGGTCTGCTCCTTTGTGCTCATGTGTGTTCTATCCTGCTCCTGTGTGCTCCTCTCTGCTCCTGTCTGACTCCTGTGTGCTCCTCTCTGAACTCCTGTGTGCTCCTGTTCTGCTCTCCTCTGCTCCTGTGTGCTCCTCTCTGCTCCTGTGTGCTCCTCTCTGCTCCGTGGGCTCCTCATCTGTCTTCTTGTCTGCTCCTGTCTCGGTGCTCCTTTGTGCTCCCTCTGTGCTCCTGTCTGCTCCAACTGTGCTCCTGTCTGCTCTCTGTGCTCTCTCTGTGCTCCTGTCTGCTCCTCTGTCTCCCTGGCTCCTGGCTCTGTGGCTCTTCTCTCTGTCCTCTCATACTCTCTGTCATCCTCTCTCCCTCTGTTCTCTGACTCCTCCTCTCTGCTCCCTCATCTAGGCTCTCTCTGGGTTTCCTGTGGCTCTCTCATGTCTCTATCTCTGTCTCTCTTTGCTCTCCTCGTCCGGGCTCTCTCTGTGGAGCGCTCTGGCTCTGTTCTCTCCTCTCATGCCTCCCTCTCTGGGCTTCTATCTCCTGGCTCCTCCTCTCTCTCTCTGTGCTCTCTGTGGCTCTCTCTCTGGCTCTCTCTGCTGTCTCGGTTGGGCTCTCGTCTGGCCTCTCTGGTGGCTCTCTCGGACTCTCTCTCTCGGCTCTGTCTCTGTCTCTCTCTCTCTCTCGTTTGGCTCTCTCTGGCTCCTTCACTCTGTGCTATGTTCTGTCTCTCTGTCTATCCTCTCTCTGGCTCTCTCTGGGCTCTTTCTCCTGGCTCTCTCTCTGACTCTCTGTGGCTCTATCCTCCTGGCTCTCTCTCTGTCTCTCTCTGTCTCTTCTCTATGTACCTGTTTATGGCTCTCTCTGGCGCTCTGTGGCTCTCTCTGGCTCTCACTCTGTCTACTGGCTCTCTCTATGTCTCGTGTTTGGCTCTCTCTGGCTCTCCCTCTGGCTTTTTCTGGCTCTCTGTCTCTCCTCTCCTGGCTCTCTCCCTGGCTCTCTTCTCTGCTTTCTAACGCAACCTCTCTGACTCTCTGTGGCTCTCTCTCTGGCTCTCTCTCTCTGTATCTCTCTCTCTGCTCTGTTTGGCTCTCTCTGAAAAAAAACTCTCTGTGCGCTCTCTGTGCTCGGCCTCTCTGTCTGTCTCTCTCTCTCTCTGTCTCTGTTTGGCTCTCCTCGCTCTCGCTACTGTGCGCTCTCTGTGACTGCTCTGTCTCTCTCTGCTCTGTCTCTCCTCTCTCTCTCTCTCTGTCTCTCTCCTCTCTGGCTCTGTTTGGCTCTCTCCTCTGGCGCTGTCTGTCTTCTCTCTGGCTCTGTCTCTGTTTCTGTTTGTGCTCTCTCCTGGCTCTCCTATCTGTGATATGTCGCGATCTCCTCTGGCTCTCTCTCTGTCTCTGTCTGCTCTCTCTGGGCTATCATATCTGGCTCTGGGTTGGCTCTCTCTGGCTCTCCTCTGTGACTGTCTTTGTTCTCTCTCTGGCTCGCTGCTCTGTCTGCTCCCTCTCGCCTGCTCTCCTCTGTGACTGTCTGTCCTCTCTCTGGCTCTCGCTCTGGCTCTACCTCTGTCTTACTCTCCTCTCTGTATTCTGTTTGGCTGCTCTCTGGCTCTCCTCTGTGGCTCTCTGGAACTGTCTGTCTCTCTCTGGCTCTGTCTGGTCTCCTCTCTCTGGCTCTGTCTGTCTATCTCTCTGGCTCCTCTGGCTCTGTCTGTATCTCTCTGGCTCTCTCTCTGTTCTCTGGCTCCCTCTCTGGCTCTGTCCCTGTCTCTCTCTGGCTCTCGTCTCTCTCTCTGGCTCTCTCCGGTCTGTCTCTGCTCTCGCTCGGCTCTCTCTCTGTCCCTCTGTCTGTCTCTCTCTGGCTCTCTCTCTGTCTGTCTCTCTCTCTGTCTCTGTTTGGCTCTCCTCTGGCTCTCCTCTGTGGCTTCTCTGTGACTGCTCGGGTCTCTCTCTGGCTCTGTCTGTCTCTCTCTGTCTCTCTCTCTCTGTCTCTGTTTGGCTCTCTCTGGCTCTGTCTGTCTCTCTCTCTGCTCTCTGGCTCTGTCTCTGTTTCTGTTTGGCTCTCTCTGGCTCTCCTCTGTGACTGTCTGTCTCTCTCTGGCTCTCTTCTGGCTCTGTCTGTCTCTCTCTCTGGCTCTCTCTCTGTCTCTGTCTGGTCTCTCTCTGGCTCTCTCTCTGTCTCTGTCTGTCTCTCTCTGGCTCTCTCTCTGTCCTCTGTCTGTCTCTCTCTGCTCTGGCTCTGTCTGTCTCTCTCTGGCTCGATCTGTCTCTCTCTGGCTCTCTCTGGCTCTGTCTGATATCTCTCTGGCTCTCTCTCTGGCTCTGTCTGTCTCTCTCTGGCTCTCCTCTGTGGCTCTCTGATGACTGTCTGGGGCTCTCTCTGGCTCTCTGGCTCTGTCTCTCTCTCTGGCTCTCCTCATGCTGGATCTCCTTTGTGTAGCTCACAGAGGAGAACGTGCTGTGGACGGAGCAGGAGCGCAGGGCGAGTGAGGAACTGATTTCCAGAACTTTTGGAGGAGGAGGAGGAGCTTGTGAAGGAGCAGAGGAGACGCGCTGAAGAGGACGAGAGACTGGCCCGACTCCTCAGTGAACAACTGGTCGACATTTTGTTTTTCAGACCCTTATGTTTATGGAACATTTATTCTGTACAGAAATGGTGTCAGTAATGCCCCAGAGTGTACTGCCCTCTGCTGGACACATGTATGTACTGGCAACTTTCAGACCTAAAATACTTCACAAATTCAGCTGGAATGTAACGATTTCCACTGACTAAAACTAGAATACACCTGTTAAAGAGGAGTATTTACCTCTGTGGAGTATTAAAGAGGAGGTATTTACCTCTGTGGATAGTATTAAGAGAGGAGGTATTTACCTCTGTGGAGTATTAAAGAGGAGGTATTTACTTCTGTGGGGTATTAAAGAGGAGTTATTTACCTCTGTGGGGTATTAAAGAGGAGGTATTTACCTCTGTGGAGTATTAAAGAGGAGGTATTTACCTCTGTGGAGTATTAAAGAGGAGTTATTTACCTCTGTGGGGTATTAAAGAGGAGGGTATTTACCTCTGTGGGGTATTAACTGTAACACATTTTAGATCTCAATGTTTCCTTGTTTTAATATTATTTTCACACAAAACAAAGTATGAACATGCTTTGTGAGTGTTGAGTTTTTCTGTCCTGTTTCAGAACGAAGAGTCAGAGCAGAGCCGCGTCCCGGAGCAGAGCCGCGTCCCGGAGCAGAGCCGCGTCCCGGAGCAGACTCCAGTGAAGAAGAAACCTGTGGGGCAGATGGACAGGTCTGATCAGAGTCCGGAGAATACATCTGTACACACCGACTTATGTCATTTATAGACATGTAGACACTGCTCAAAAAAGAGGAACACTCTTTAATCAGAGGATAACATCCTGTCAGTCAAACTTGTGGGATATTTCTGGTCAGTTCAGAAGCTCAGGGGGTTGAATCAGTCTCAGCTGCTTTGTTAATGAAATAAACACCAGCTGCACTAGAGGCGACAGTCAGACCCAAAACAGGACTGGTTTTCCAGGTTGATGCCACTGGTATTTTTCCCTCTCGTCTCTTCTGGCAGATTTTTTACTGACTGACTTTTTCCTTTGTCTTGGATCAACATTATTGATTCACGGTGTGGTACCTGGAGGCTGCAGAGGTTCAACACATCAATACGTGCTGTTGCAAGAAGGTTTGTGTGTCTCCAGCACAATCTCAAGAGCATGGACTAGATTCAGAGATGGAGTTACTCCAGGAGAGCTGGGCGGGGTCGTAGAAGGTCCTCAAACCCTCGGCAGGATCAGTATCTGCTCCTTTGTGGAGGAGGAACAGCTATGACATTTGTCATAGACCACCAGAATTGGCAAGTGGTCCACTGGCGTCCTGTGCTCTTCATGTTGAACCTGCTCTCATCGATGAACACGACAGATGTGAAAGGGTCTGGAGGCACCGCGGAGAACGTCATGCTGCCTCAACATCACTGAGCATGAGCGGTTTGGTGGTGGGTCAGTGATGGTCTGAGGTGGTTTGGTGGTGGGTCAGTGATGGTCTGAGGTGGTTTGGTGGTGGGTCAGTGATGGTCTGAGGTGGTTTGGTGGTGGGTCAGTGATGGTCTGAGGTGGTTTGGTGGTGGGTCAGTGATGGTCTGAGGTGGTTTGGTGGTGGGTCAGTGATGGTCTGAGGTGGTTTTGGTGGTGGGTCAGTGATGGTCTGAGGTGGTTTGGTGGTGGGTCAGTGATGGTCTAGTGGTGGTTTGGTGGTGGGTCAGTGATGGTGATGGTCTGAGGTTTGGTGGTGGGTCAGTGATGGTCTGAGGTTTGGTGGTGGGTCAGTGATGGTCTGAGGAGGTTTGGTGGTGGGTCAGTGATGGTCTGAGGAGGTTTGGCGGTGGGTCAGTGATGGTCTGAGAGGTTTTGGTGGTGGGTCAGTGATGGTCTGAGGTTAGATAACACCCTGACACATTAGGTTTAGGGATGAAATCCTTGGACCCTGTCAGACCCTGTGCTGGTGCAGTGGGACCTGGTTCCTCCTGATGCAGGACCATGACCTTTGACCTCATATGTCCAGAGTCTGCAGGCAGCTCCTGGAGGATGAAGGTGTTGATACCACTGACTGATCCTCACGTTCACCTGACCTAAACCCAACAGAACACCTCTGGGACATTATGTTTCGGTCCAGGTTTCTCCTCAGACTTTCCAGGAGCTCAGTGATGTCCTGGTCCAAATCTGGGAGGAGATCCCCCCAAGAACCATCCGCCTCATGAGGAGCCCCGCCGTCGTCGTCAGGCACAAGCTCGAGGGCCACACTCACCACTGAGGAGCATTTTGAGTTGATATAATGACATTTTGGCAAAATAGACCCATCTGCTGCATTATTTTTTCAGTTCATTTTTGGGGTGTCTCTGGTTTAACCGTCTGTAGGGAGAACATTTTATTTACATAAAATCATGTGGCCTCCTTTTGTTACTAATAAATGACTTTCTCATTATCAGTAAAAGAAATTATAGATTATTTGTTCCTTCATTTAGATTAATTAGATTAATGTGTTTTTCAAAGTGTTCCTCATTTTTGAGCAGTGTATGTAAATGTAATGAGACTCAAACCAATGGGTATTTTTCTTTTTTATTAATAATTGTGAAAAGTGAAACTAGTTTCCATCTTTCATTATGTCACGTACACCTCGTCCATCCTCATAACACTGTGTTTACTCGTCTGTCCAGGTTCCTCTGTCCACTGTCCAGAAGCCCCGCCCACACCTCCCACGCCAATAAGGTCAGTCCTCTGAGGTCCCATCCCCTTTAACACTGAGGTCCCTCTCCTTTAACACTGTGAGGTCCCTCTCCTTTAACACTGTGAGGTCCCTCTCCTTTAACACTGAGGTCCCTCTCCTTTAACACTGAGGTCCCTCTCCTTTAACACTGTGAGGTCCCTCTCCTTTAACACTGAGGTCCCTCTCCTTTAACACTGAGGTCCCTCTCCTTTAACACTGTGAGGTCCCTCTCCTTTAACACTGTGAGGTCCCTCTCCTCTAACACTGTGAGGTCCCTCTCCTCTAACACTGTGAGGTCCCTCTCCTCTAACCACTGTGAGGTCCCTCTCCTCTAACACTGTGAGGTCCCTCTCCTTTAACACTGTGAGGTCCCTCTCCTTTAACACTGAGGTCCCTCTCTAACACTGTGAGGTCCCTCTCCTCTAACACTGTGAGGTCCCTCTCCTCTAACACTGTGAGGTCCCTCTCTAACACTGTGAGGTCCCTCCCCTTTAACACTGAGGTCCCTCTCCTCTAACACTGCGAGGTCCCTCTCTAACACTGTGAGGTCCCTCTCCTCTAACACTGTGAGGTCCCTCCCCTTTAACACTGTGAGGTCCCTCCCCTTTAACACTGAGGTCCCTCTCCTCTAACACTGTGAGGTCCCTCTCCTCTAACACTGTGAGGTCCCTCTCCTCTAACACTGTGAGGTCCCTCTCCTCTAACACTGTGAGGTCCCTCTCCTCTAACACTGTGAGGTCCCTCTCCTCTAACACTGTGAGGTCCCTCTCCTCTAACACTGTGAGGTCCCTCTCCTCTAACACTGTGAGGTCCCTCTCCTTTAACACTGAGGTCCCTCTCCTCTAACACTGAGGTCCCCTCTCCTCTAACACTGAGGTCCCTCTCCTCTAACACTGTGAGGTCCCTCTCCTCTAACACTGTGAGGTCCCTCTCCTCTAACACTGTGAGGTCCCTCTCCTCTAACACTGTGAGGTCCCCTCCCCTTTAACACTTCTCCCTCTGAGGTCCCCTCTCTAACACTGTGAGGTCCCTCTCCTCTAACACTGTGAGGTCCCTCTCCTCTAACACTGTGAGGTCCCTCTCCTCTAACACTGTGAGGTCCCTCCCCTTTAACACTGTGAGGTCCCTCCCCTTTAACACTGAGGTCCCTCTCCTCTAACACTGTGAGGTCCCTCTCCTCTAACACTGTGGGTCCCTCTCCTCTAACACTGTGAGGTCCCTCTCCTCTAACACTGTGAGGTCCCCTCTCCTCTAACACTGTGAGGTCCCTCTCCTCTAACACTGTGAGGTGTCCCTCTCCTTTAACACTGAGGTCCCTCTCCTCTAACACTGTGGTCCCTCTCCTTTAACACTGAGGTCCCTCTCCTCTAACACTGAGGTCCCCTCTCCTCTAACACTGTGAGGTCCCTCTCCTCTAACACTGTGAGGTCCCTCTCCTCTAACACTGTGAGGTCCCTCCCCTTTAACACTGAGGTCCCTCTCCTCTAACACTGTGAGGTCCCTCTCCTCTAACACTGTGAGGTCCCTCTCCTCTAACACTGTGAGGTCCCTCTCCTCTAACACTGTGAGGTCCCTCCCCTTTAACACTGTGAGGTCCCTCCCCTTTAACACTGAGGTCCCTCTCCTCTAACACTGTGAGGTCCCTCTCCTCTAACACTGTGAGGTCCCTCTCCTCTAACACTGTGAGGTCCCTCTCCTCTAACACTGTGAGGTCCCTCTCCTTTAACACTGAGGTCGTGTTTCAGACAAACACGTCTGAAACACGACAACCACGCCTGAATCACATCTGAAACACGTCTGTCGTGTTTCAGGTGTGTTTGTCGTGTTTCAGGCATGTTTGTCGTGTTTCAAACACGTCTGAAACACGACAAACACGAAAACAACTGAAATGCATTTGAAACACGACTGAAACATGACTCTGAAACTGCTGATGATTTTCCAGGAGAACATCTTGGTTCCTCTGAGTCTGGAGCCTCCTCAGCTGGACTTCTACGGTCCAGAAACAGGAAGTGACCCGTCACATCTTCAGGAGTCTCAGGAAGAGACGGACAGGAGCACAGACCAATCAGATCACGGGGACAGACCTGTGGAGGGCGGGACTAAGAGGAAGAGCGGGGAGGTGCGGTCGGAGGAAGAGGAGGAGACACAAGGCAAACGCAGCTGTCAGTCATCCTGTCTGGTGGGCGTGGCCATGGTAGAGTGGGAGGCGGAGCTTCGAAGGCGCAGGTGAAAACACTGAATGAACTGGATCGATATCAAAACTCGAACAGAACCAAACGTCATGTCTCGTCACATGTCATGTCTCGTCACGTTTCGTCACATGTCATGTCTCGTCACATGTCATGACCCGTCATGTCTCGTCACGTCTCGTCACATGTCATGACCCGTCACGTCTCGTCACATGTCATGACCCGTCACATGTCATGTCTCGTCACATGTCATGTCTCGTCACGTTTCGTCACATGTCATGACCCGTCACATGTCATGTGTCTCGTCACGTCTCGTCACGTTTCGTCACATGTCATGTCCCGTCACGTCATGTCCCGTCACGTCCCTTCACATGTCATGTTTCGTCACGTCTCATTACATGTCATGTCTCATCACGTCATGTCCGTCACATGTCATGTCTCGTCACGTCACGTAGTCGTCACGTCATGTCTCGTCACATGGTCATTTCTCGTCTCGTCATGTCACGTCACGTCTCGTCATGTCTCGTCATGTCTCGTCACGTCACATGTCATGTCCCGTGACATCTCGTCACATGTCATGTATCGTCTCGTCTCATGTCACATCTCGTCACATGTTATGTCCCGTCACGTCTCGTTACATGTCTCATCAAATGTCATTTCTCGTCTCGTCACGTCTCGTCATGTCTCCCTCACGTCACATGTCATGTCCCGTGGACATATCTCGTCACATGTCATGTATCGTCTCGTCTCATGTCATATCTCGTCACATGTCATGTATCGTCTCGTCTCATGTCATGTCTCGTCACGTGTCATGTCCTGTCACATGTTTGGTCACGTCTCGTCACATGTCATGTCCCGTCACATGTCATGTCCCGTCACATGTCATGTCACATGTCATGACCCGTCACATGTCATGTCCCGTCACATGTCATGTCACATGTCATGGTCCCGTCACATGTCATGTCACATGTCATGTCCTGTCACATGTCTTGTCACGTCTCGTCACATGTCATGTCCCGTCACGTCTTGTCACGTCTCGTCACATGTCACGTCTCGTCACATGTCATGTCTCGTCACATGTCATGTCTCGTCACATGTCATGTCCCGTCACATGTCATGTCACATGTCATGACCCGTCACATGTCATGTCCCGTCACATGTCATGTCACATGTCATGTCCTGTCACATGTCTTGTCACGTCTCGTCACATGTCATGTCCCGTCACATGTCATGTCACATGTCATGACCCGTCACGTCATGTCCCGTCACATGTCATGTCACATGTCATGTCCTGTCACATGTCTTGTCACGTCTCGTCACATGTCATGTCCCGTCACATGTCATGTCACATGTCATGACCCGTCACATGTCATGTCCCGTCACATGTCATGTCTCGTCACGTCTCGTCACATGTCATGACCCGTCACATGTCATGTCTCGTCACGTCTCGTCACATGTCATGCCCCGTCACATGTCATGTCCCATGTCACGTCTCGAGTGCCTCAGCTGATTCTGTGTCTGCACTGACCCCTCCTGGACAAACGTGGCATTGACCTGGGTCATTTCACTGTTGTTGACTCTTGGTGTTTGGTGTTTTTCAGGAAACAGGAGGAGGACGATCTGCGTCTGGCTCTGGAGCTACAGCGACAACTCGACCGACAACAACGAGAGACCGACCGAAGGAAGGGCTCCGAGGACGCCTACCCCCTGAGAGCCCCCCGGAGGACACGGGAGAGTACTGCACCCTCTCCTGTCCAAAGAAAACATCCACCCTCTGCCACAGTCACTCTGTCCACTCTGAGCGCTCCTCAAATGACCCCATCAGACCCTAAAGCTGCAGGAACCACATCTCCATCTGCTCCTGCTCCTCCAAAACAAACATGTGCCTTTAAGTTACCGCTGTCAACTCCAAAACCAGTCAAACCAGGAGCAGGAACGCCCAAAACCTGCCAGAAATCAGCCAAAACCTGCCAGAAATCAGCCAAAACCTGCCAGAAATCCAAGCGGCAGACCACACTCACAGATCTGTTCAACCTCCACAGCTGAACCTGGACCCAAAAACACTGTAGTGAATAAAACTGTTGGACTCTTCTGAGTTTGGAGTGTGTAAATAGTGAAAACAAGACTTATTTTGTTAAACGTTTTAGAAATATGTAAAAATAACATTTGAGTTTAGATTTGGGACTGAACCTGGACTTTAAAGGGGGACATGTTCTAACACAGATACATGAATGTCATTCATGTATGTTTGAGTCATCTAGAGATCTCTCCCACGGCCTACTCAAACCCTCCTTGTGGTTAGCTGTACGGGGCTGTGCGAGGCTCCGCCCACAAGCACATATCATACTTACTCTCTGTGCTAACAGTCAGTAGACTCCTCTTAAACAGGGTCCGGACCAGGACGAATCATTAAACTACAAATGTGTAAAAGGACCAAAAATACTACAGAATCCAGGACTAAACTGGGATTTGAACCAGGGACCTTCTTGTTTAGGGGTAAACTCTGGGGTCTCTGATTTTACTTTGAAAATTATCTGCTTAAAATGTTTGAAAAGAAAGTTTGTGTTTGATTTGAGCAGATGTGTGCTGTGTGCGGAGGGATACGAGGGAAAGTAGTCCCTCAGACGACTCCTGGTTTAGACCCGGTTCAGTCCTGGTTTAGTCCTGGTTTAGTCCTGGTTCAGACCTGGTTTAGTCCTGGTTTAGACCTGGTTTAGTCCTGGTTTACACCTGGTTCAGTCCTGGTTTAGACCCGGTTCAGTCCTGGTTTAGTCCTGGTTTAGTCCTGGTTCAGACCTGGTTTAGTCCTGGTTTAGTCCTGGTTCAGTCCTGGTTTAGACCTAGTTTAGTCCTGGTTTAGACCTGGTTTAGTCCTGGTTTACACCTGGTTTAGTCCTGGTTCGGTCCTGGTTTAGTCCTGGTTTAGACCTGGTTTAGTCCTGGTTTAGTCCTGGTTCGGTCCTGGTTCGGTCCTGGTTCAGTCCTGGTTCGGTCCTGGTTCGGTCCTGGTTCGGTCCTGGTTTAGTCCTGGTTTAGACCTGGTTTAGTCCTGGTTTAGTCCTGGTTCGGTCCTGGTTCGGTCCTGGTTCGGTCCTGGTTCGGTTAAAGCTGCACTATGTAACTTTACTGCACTTATTGCTTTGTGTGAATGTTCCACAGTGTGGCATTAGTTGCTGTGCCTGGTTTTTGGTCTTGTGCCTTTAAAAGGTGAAACGTCGTTGTTGCTTTAAACGGTGGAGCTGCTCTGAGAGCGTCCTCATTACTCACCTCGATGAGTTTATAAGAGCTTCTTACAACTAACAACGAGCTTCACCTTGTCGACAGCAGGAGACCATGGAGACACCCTCTAGTAGAAAAGTTCCACAGTGTATCTTTAAATCAACATTCAAATGAACATGTGTCGTTCTTTCTTGTTCTAATCCTCCTGCTGCTCAAATAAACCTTCACTGTACAAATGTCCCATGTTGTGGCTTTATTTCTTGTGTTTTGTCTTTAAGTCGTGACATAAAAATATTTAAGTCATTTTAATAATTAATCTGAGTGAAATATTAGTGCTACTGTTTGTACTGATACTTCACAGTGAGGGGGGTGTTATACATGTACATACATGTACATACATGTATGTACATGTACATACATGTACATACATGTACATACATGTACATACATGTATGTACATGTACGTACATGTATGTACATTCAAACAAGACTATTTTCACACCATTTTAAAATGTTTTATTATATTTTAGAGGTCCGCGGGTGCAGTACAGTGATCGTCCGCCAGATGGAGACACACGGCGCTGTTTCACTCTGCGGCTGAAGTTTTGATTATGTAGATTTAGTTTTAACTTATTTAAAATCAAACACTGGACTTAAAAAAGACCAAAGACCGATGTAAGATTTTCTGAAATAAAAGTGTCATTTTTATTTCCTAATATTTTCAGTTTTAATACGGTTTTTACTGTCGTCCTTAAAGGCGCTAAAACTTCTTTTAAATCTTATATTTTGTACAATACGCAGTGAAACTACTCGTGCTGACGGTTTAAAATTCTTAAATGCTGTTTATTAATTAAAAATAATACACATTAAACCGGCAGAATGGACGTGGCGTGTCGCGCTTTAAATACGTCATTGCTCACGTCACTCTGCGTGTGTCAGGATGGCCGAGCGGTCTAAGGCGCTGCGTTCAGGTCGCAGTCTCCCCTGGAGGCGTGGGTTCGAATCCCACTTCTGACAACAAACTTTTCTCTTTTCCAACATAAACACAGCACCAAAGTGTTTCATCTAAAGTATTTAACATGGATATAAAGTATTTTATTTAAATATGAAGTATAATCCACACTACAGCTTTAATAAAACCATCTTTACTGTATAATCCACACTACAGCTTTTTTTTTCAAGATATGTTTATTTAGTTTGTTTTTAAATTATCAAATACAATCAAAAAACAAATAAAACAAGAACAGAAACAATACAAATATAAATAATAAAAGCCCCAGAAAAACAAAGTGTAAAACAAAACCCACAGAGAAAATAAAAAACCCACCCACCCTGTCACCGCACAAGTAAAATATTTACACCAGGTGCTGTATTTGTTCACATGTTACTATACTGCAGCCTGTTTTCTTAAAGAGCTGGGAACAGCTGTAAGAAACGGCCCCAAGTCTTCTCAAATGCATTGATATTTTGATTGAATGAAAGTCTAATTTTTTCTAGCTTCAGACATAACATCCTGTAACCACTGAGTGTGAAGGAGGGTCAGCGTCCTTCCCCCTGAGTAGAATCGCTCGACGTGCCAGAAGTAATGCAAAAAAATATACATGACCCTCCAAAACACCAAAAAGGGCCAATACAGGGTTTGGTTCCACCCTAATATTAAATATCTGGGACAGAGTGTTAAAAATGTTCCTCCAGCAGGTTTGAACATGACCAAAACATGTGGCCAAGAGAGGCTTCAGTCAGGCCACATCGAACACACAATGGGCTGACCTCAGGGAACATGGAAGACAGCCTGAAATATGCGCTCTGTGTACAACTCTGAATTGAATTAGGCGATGGCGAGAAGGAAGATGAATAAACAAGTTGGAGAGCAGAGGACCAGACATCGTCCGATATGACAAGACCCAAGTCGTCCTCCCCAGTGTTTTTGAATGTGTCCAGAGGTGAGTTTTTAAGATCTAGTATAATATTATACAACTTGGAGATAAGGCCTTTGGACGGCTTAAGCGACAATATTTCATCCACAGTACTGACTTGAGTAGCAGTTTGTTTATTGGACAGTTGCGTGTTAAGGAAGTGAAAAAAAATCTGAATTTAAAAGGTGAAACTTTTCTTTCAGCTGCACAAATGAAGCTACGGTGCCATCTGTCAAAAGATCTTTAAAACGTTTGGCTCCCTCTACATGTCATTTCAGAAAACTCACATCCATGATTAAACAGATGATTGTTAAGGACACGGCTCCAGAGTGAAAAACTGGCCAGGCCAAAGTGCTTCCTGAATTCCCCCCAAACCTTCAGAGAGTGTTTGACAACTGGGTTATCAAATAATGTAACGGAGGGTAAAGGCAGGGCCCCACTGGGGCCAGGGGGACAGTTTCTGTGAGAAAAGTTCCAATGCAACCCAGTCAGGACAGTCGGGCTGATCATAACAGTAGGACCAATGCACCAAACATCTCAGGTGGGCCGCCCAATAATAAAAACGAAAATTGGGCAAAGCACGGCCCCCCCGGAGTTTAGATTTTTGGAGATGAATCTTGTTTAACCGTGGACGTTTGCCCTGCCAAACACAGGACGTTATGAGTGAGTCCAACTGTTGGAAGAAACTGTGAGGAATAAAAATGGGCAATGTTTGGAAAAGATATAAGAATTTCAGTAGGAATACCATTTTTACAGAGTTTACACGGCCCACCAGGGACATTGACAAGGGGGGACCACTGAGACATCAGTGACCCGGCCTGGTTCAACAGAACCGTAACATTCTCTTTAAACAGGTCCTTAACCCCGAGATACAGAAACTTATCATATTCAACGAACGAAGCGCGATAGCAAGTGGCTCTATAGCCAAGTCAAAGAGCATGGGGCTTAAAGGACACCCACGGTACAGTCTGAAGGGCCTGGACAGTGGGGAGTTAGTACGGATCATGGGACTAGCGCATTCGGATCCATGAGGTAAAGGTGGGTCCAAATCTGAATTTGTCAAGCACAACAAACAGATACGGCCACTCGACACGGTCGAAGGTCTTCTCTGCATCTATAGAAACGACACACTCAGGCCGGTCTTCCTGGGCAGAGTACAAGATGTTGAAAAGACGTCTAATATTAAAGTATGACTGTCTGTTTTTAATAAAGCCAGTCTGGTCTTTGGATATAATGTTTGGGAGGATATTTTCCAGTCTGAGAGGCTTTTGCCAGGACCTTGGCATCTGTATTGAGAAGAGAAATGTGTCTGTATGAAGAACAGTTTGTCACGTCTTTTCCTTTCTTAGCTGAGTGTAATACAGGCCTCCGAGAAGGACGGGGGTAGATGACCCAGTTTACAGGATTCTGAGAGAACAGAGCACATAGAGGTGACAGTAGTTTTGAAAATGTTTTGAAGAATTCTGTCGGAAACCCGTCTGGGCCAGGACATTTGTTTAACTGCACTGAACTTATGGCTTTGACTATTTCCAATTCAGAAATCAGCTCTTCCAGTCTTTCTGTAAAATCTGTTGAAAGTGTAGGAATGTTGAGCCCGTCAAGAAAGGAATGAATCGTATTTAAATCTGAACTGAATTCCGAAGTGTCCAGTTGAGTATAGAACTCTTTGAAGACCGTGTTGATTTCTGTGGGACCTGATCATCCCCATTTGGATCTTTGGATTGGCCTGTTTGGATCTGAAACCCCTTAAGATGATTAGTTGGTAATTTGTCTGACTCATCTCCGAACGTATAAAACCTGTTTTTTTTATTTTTCAGGAGCAGTTGTTCAGCCCCGTAGGCAGTGAGCAGGTCAAATCTAGCTTTTAATTCAACTCGTTGTTTATAAAGGTCAGAACTTTTATTTTGAGAGTGTTGTTTGTCTGTTTCACTTATTCGACACAAAACTTCACTTTGTTCCTGATTTGAGTTGCGTCTCATCCTGGCTGTGAATGCAGTGATCTGACCAGGCAGCTAAACTTTCAAAGTCTCCCACAGGGTGAGATAAGAAACATCCGGAGTAGTGTTTGTGTCCATGAAAAAGGTTATTTCCTTCTCAACAGTCTCTACAAACTTGGCATCTGACAGTAAGGTTGAATTAAAGCACCACTGCCTGCACACAGGAGGGGGCCAGGTACAGATGGGGTAACGGGTCGTGGTCAGATATAACAATTGGTTGGTACTTACAAGAATGAACAAAGGTATGAGCTGATTATCTAAAAAGAAGTCAATCCTAGAGTAGGGCTGGTGCACTTGAGAGAAAAAAGAGAATTCTTTGACATTTGGGTGCAAAAATCGCCAAACATCACAGACACCAAAATCCACAAGAAAATCATTGATGAGACAGGCCGACTTATTCACTGCTCCGGGATTATCTGAGGACCTGTCCAGAGTCGGGTCCAACCAGCAGTTAAAGTCGATGGATGAGATAAGTGTTCAGATCTGACAGTGACGAAAACAAACAAAAAAACTCTGTGTCATCCACATTCGGGGCAAACACACTAAAACGACCAAGTGTTTTATCATTTACCTGAGAGAATTACATATCGACTGTTCTTGTCTGATACTGTAGTGTGTGGTTCAAAAGGAAAATCTTGAGAAATAAGGATTGAAACACCTCGAGCCTCGGCCTGAAACGTGGGATGGAAGGACTGACCAGCGCCAACGACTCAGGTCTGAGGTGCCCACATGGGTTTCCTGGAGGAAGACGATCTTGGACTTGAGATGTTTCATATGAGAGAAAACCTTCCTCCGCTTCACAGGGTGGTTCAGACCCTTAACGTTCCAGCTCACTGCGTTAAGACTATTCACCACAGAGCACGTTTAGAGGGGCATGAAACTGTCCCAACAACCTGGTGACGAGCAGCAGGGAACGTGACCAGCACATCCCCCAAAAGATTTTAAGATGACAGCAATGTTTGAGACGACAGGGGCCCACCTCCCACCTCCCAAAAAGACAAAAGCAGCAAGCTCCATAAATAAAACTTCAGACAACC
Source organism: Periophthalmus modestus (assembly GCA_019594935.1). Taxonomy (NCBI): domain Eukaryota; kingdom Metazoa; phylum Chordata; class Actinopteri; order Gobiiformes; family Gobiidae; genus Periophthalmus; species Periophthalmus modestus. The sequence goes on from JAIEZT010001342.1 coordinate 90,334, forward strand.
CGTCCTCCTCATGATGCTCAACAACCGAACTACAAAGGCTCCAGCATTAGAAACCAAATTAAAATATCAGCCCCTTTAATAGGATAAATGTACCATAAGTAAATAAAATCTAATAGAAAATACTCTAAACATATAATAACGGCACCTCCAACAGGAGACCAACGTGTTATTTACAGTGTTACTACTTTGTAAGATAATAAACATGTACAACTAGTATTATAGTTGTCAAAATCAGAGCAATGTCGCCTGAACAGTCGCCAAAGACAAAGTGGAAACAAATTATGGCTATTTGCATCACCCATCGATTAAAAAGAACTCTGGCAAATAAACATAAAGCAAAAGGTTAAATCTCCATTGTCGGCGTTGATTCTCCCCGTCCTCCGACTCACAAGAGAAGTTCAGGGAGAGTCCGGTTTTTCCATCTTTATGGGACCAGGCTGTGAGGTCTGATCATCGATGTGTTTTTGTGCCTCCTCAACACTGTCGATCCACTTCTTCACACCGTCGGGCAGCGTCAGGCGGAGACGAGCCGGACGGAGACGAGCCGGGCAGCGTCAGGCGGAGACGAGCCGGGCGGAGACGAGCCGGGCGGAGACGGGCCGGGCGGAGACGAGCCGGGCGGAGACGAGCCGGACGGAGACGAGCCGGGCGGAGACGAGCCGGGCGGAGACGAGCCGGAGACGAGGAGACGGAGACGAGGGCGGAGACGAGCCGGGCGGAGACGAGCCGGGCGGAGACGAGCCGGGCGGAGACGAGCCGGGCGGAGACGAGCCGGGCGGAGACGAGCTTTAGACCCCGTTTGTACAGCTCCATCACATCTCTGTTTTGTACTCGCTGGGACATGACTTCAGCGCTGTAATCCTCCACGATACGAATCTGCTGGTCATGGTGGTCCAACATCCCCCTGCGTCGTGCTTCTCTGATGAGGCGCTCGTTTGTTCGGTTCCGGAGCAGGCGGAGAATGAACCGGCCGCTCACCTGGTCCCGGTCTCACTGCCCCTCTGTGATGAGCCCTGTCGCTCTCCGGCGGGACGGCAGTGCGTCCTGTCCAAATACATCCTGAAGCAGAAGAGAAGAAGTCAGTAGAGTTACCCCCCTCAGCAGACTCCACCAGGCCTAGAACACGTGTATTTGGGCGTCTGCTTCGATCCTCCAGGTCAACACCTTCAGCCTTAAGTTTGGTGTTGTCATCCCAGAGAGCGGAGACGTGTTTTCAAGTTCACTAACACGTTGGCTAATGTCGTCAGACGAGAGCTCCAAAGAGGATATACGCTGGTCGTGGTCGTCCACCAAAAGTTTATACTGGTCTAGTTTAGTTTCGAGTCCAGTCGGTGAAGCCTCAGCAGAGAGACTTTCACGGTGCTTTTCCAGTGGAGCTGAAATGGCTTCTATGGACGAGCTAGCGAACTCGCCTTTTTGGCTCTTATGCGGCAGTGTGAGAGATATTATGTTCACGGTCGGGTCAAACAGGTGGTAAAACTGTTCCCCAAAAGGCAAAGAAAGACTCAGATTATAGGAGGTTAAATGAGAAAAAGTTTGAATTCTGCTGGAGCAAACTCGCACCACGTCTACTCCATGTGAGCTACCAACCGGAAGTCCCATGTTGTGTCTTTAAAAACATCTGATCAGTGTCAGACTCCGAGACATGACCCTGTGAAACTGTCTCATCATGAAACTCGCTGTTGGTCCAAGTGTAAAAAGTTCAGGATCAAACGTGTGAAACGAGAGTCAAAATGTGTGAACTTAAAGAGAAGGATAAAAGAGTCAGACACTCGGGGGACGGGGGAGACTGGGGGAGACGGGGGAGATGTAAAGATGGGGGAGGACATGTGTGGGGGCAGTGGGTCTTTATGTTTGTTTTATTTCACCAAAATCTCGTTTTGTTTTTGCTGTACTCCTGTACTTCCTGTGGGGCCTGTACTTCCCTCAGAGGTTAGGACTGGATTTGTTCTGTGTCTAGAGTTAAAATAGTTCATAGAAAGTTCGTGTCACTGTTTGTGTTTTGTTCCTGATTTGAGGCCTTCACATTATTCCTGTTGAATCTGACGTATTCAGAGCTGAAATGAACAAGAAACTTTCCGACAATGAGAAGGAGCTACAGGAGCAGAAAGCGGCGATAACGGAGACGCAAACGAGCGTCAGCGACGCCGAGGAGTGGAATTTAGAAGTTAAAGAAATCTTGCCATTGCTCCTGAAGGAACAACAGATGTTAAAAGACAAACTAACGGACTTGGAGGGAAGGTCAAGGCGAAACAACGTGCACATGTTTGGAGAACCCCCCCCCCCCCGATGTGGAGGAGGGAGGGAGGTGGACTCACCCGCGGAGACTCAGCTCAGGATTCAACAGGAGAGAGCACGACGGGACTCACGGAGCAGATCTGCGGGACGGAGAGCGAGGGAGAGACTGCAGGAGGTTCAGAGATAAAACACGAGAGATTAAAGGGAGGGAACTGCTAAAAGGAAAATAAATAAACACATTTAAAGATTAAGGAATTAAAAAACATAATAATAATCTGTACTAAACGAAGAGACTAAGATAAAATCATACAGAAAATGTAAAGAGGACGGGGCAAGTTTGTCAATATAAACTCGACTAAAATGGATAAACATAAGAAATCGGGCAGTGAGCTTCTCTGGAGACTCAATGTGGGAATGTTAAACAATAAACAATTAAGGGAAAATCTAAAAACTGAAACGAGTCATTACAAGAAAGAAAAGTGTGACAGAGAAACATCCTACAACAGTGTGAGACGCCGAGAAGTAACGAGGCAAACTCAGATCACAGGCAGCAGATAATAAAACAGAAAACACATGTTACAACTGAGAAAGGTTGGACTTTTTCAGACGGTCAGAGGAATTAGAAAAACTGGAACAATTATATAAGAAATATAACGATCCAGAGGCACTGAACAAGATTAAAGAAACAAGGAAGAACATTGATAAGATATTAACAGAAGAAGTGGAAAAAAACATCAGGAAACAAACATGAAGGATCAAAATGAACAAAATCACTGTCCAGACGTTTGAGAAATAAACAACAATCCAACACGATTCACAAAATAAGAGCCTAAAACCAAGAACTTAGTTTACAAACCAGAGGAAACTGAAAAAACATTTGAAAAATATTATTCTAGACTTTATCCCCAACATGAATCAGATGAGACGATCAGAGCTTTTTAAACTTTAAACTCATCAGATTTTAGATTAAATATAGGAGTGTCTCAGAATTCAGTCTAATGTTCGACTGTCACAGAAAAAGAACCAGAAACTAGACTAGACTAAACTAACTAGACTAGACTAGACTAGACTAAACTAGACTAAACTAAACTAAACTAAACTAAACTAGACTAGACTAGACTAAACTAAACTAAACTAAACTAAACTAAACTAAACTAAACTAGACTAAACTAACTAGACTAGACTAGACTAGACTAGACTAGACTAGACTAGACTAGACTAGACTAGACTAGACTAGACTAGACTAGACTAGACTAGACTAGACTAGACTAGACTAACTAAACTAGACTAGACTAGACTAGACTAGACTAGACTAGACTAGACTAGACTAGACTAGACTAGACTAGACTAGACTAGACTAAACTAGACTAGACTAGACTAGACTAGACTAGACTAAACTAGACTAGACTAGACTAGACTAGACTAGACTAGACTAGACTAGACTAGACTAGACTAGACTAGACTAGACTAGACTAGACTAGACTAGACTAGACTAAACTAACTAGACTAGACTAGACTAGACTAGACTAGACTAGACTAGACTAGACTAGACTAGACTAGACTAAACTAACTAGACTAGACTAGACTAGACTAGACTAGACTAGACTAGACTAGACTAGACTAGACTAGACTAGACTAGACTAGACTAGACTAGACTAGACTAGACTAGACTAGACTAACTAGACTAGACTAGACTAGACTAGACTAGACTAGACTAGACTAGACTAGACTAGACTAAACTAACTAGACTAGACTAGACTAGACTAAACTAGACTAGACTAGACTAGACTAAACTAAACTAGACTAGACTAGACTAGACTAGACTAAACTAAACTAGACTAGACTAGACTAGACTAGACTAAACTAGACTAAACTAACTAGACTAGACTAGACTAGACTAGACTGAATGAAGACAGACCCTGGAGCGGGTCGACCCCGGCGGCTGGTGCAGGATCTTCAGAGAAGAACTGAACCGTTATTATCATCGTTTAATCAAAGTCTGAAAAATGTTTTACCTCCGTCATAAAGATGGAGAGAAGCAATAATCATGATTATTCATAAAGAGAGAACAAGAAAACTGTGAAAGTTCTGGACCAAGATCCATATTAAACTGTGACTACAGAATATCTCAGTGTCGGGCCGTGTGTTTCTCACCTGGGCCTTCAGTAGTGCTCCGTCTGAATCAGTCCAACCCTCAATAACTTTAACAATTTAAAACAATAACTATTTTATGGCTATAAAACTTTTACTGCAGCTACAACTGCGACACACAAAAAGCATCAATAATAACCTCATAAAATTGCAATATTATTTAGGAATATAGCCACATTTTACTCACCGAAAATCAGTTTTATTTGTACACAAAATCCATCCTCCTTTCTCTCCTCAAGAAGATTTCAATGACTCTGTCGTACAGATTATCCGTGCGTTTCAGTTCCATCAAGAAGTCCTTTTCTATCGCCATCCATCCATCCATTTTCTTCCGCTTATCCGGGGCCGGGTCGCGGGGGCAGCAGTCTAAGCAGGGACTCCCAGACTTCCCTCACCCCAGACACGTCCTCCAGCTCCTCCGGTGGGACCCCAAGGCGTTCCCAGGCCAGCCGAGAGACATAGTCCCTCCAGCGTGTCCTGGGTCTTCCCCGGGGCCTCCTCCCGGTGGGACATGCCCAGAACACCTCCCTAGGGAGGCGTCCAGGAGGCATCCTGAACAGATGCCCGAGCCTCAGCTGGTTCCTCTCGACGTGAAGGAGCAGCGGCTCTACTCCGAGCTCCTCCCGTGTGACTGAGCTCCTCACCCTGTCTCTAAGGGTGCGCCCAGCCACTCTGCGGAGGAAACTCATTTCGGCCGCTTGTATCCGCGATCTTGTCCTTTCGGTCATGACCCAGAGCTCATGACCATAGGTGAGGTGAACGTAGATTGACCGGTAAATCGAGAGCTTCGCCTTTCGACTCAGCTCCTTCTTTACCACAACGGACCGATACAGCGACATCACTGCAGACGCTGCACCGATCCGCCTGTCAATCTCACGTTCCATCCTTCCCTCACTCGTGAACAAGACCCCAAGATACTTGAACTCCTCCACTTGAGGCAAGGGCTCACCACCCACCCGGAGAGGGCAAACCACCTTTTTCCGGTCGAGAACCATGGCCTCAGATTTAGAAGAGCTGATTCTCATCCCAGCCGCTTCACACTCGGCTGCAAACCGCCCCAGTGCTGCAGGTCCTGGCTCGAAGAAGCCATCAGGACAAACATCATCTGCAAACAGAGATGAGATCCTGTGGTTCCCGAACCAGACCCCCTCCAGCCCCTGAACCAGACCCCCTCCAGCCCCTGACTGCGCCTAGAAATTCTGTCCATAAATATAATGAACAGAACCGGTGACAAAGGGCAGCCCTGGCGGAGTCCAACATGCACCGGGAAAACAGTCTGACTTACTGCCGGCAATGCGAACACAGCTCCTGCTCCGGTCATACAGGGACCGGACAGCCCTTAGCAAAGGGCCCCGGACCCCATACTCCCAGAGCACCCCCCAAAGGACACCACGGGGGACACGGTCGAATGCCTTCTCCAGATCCACAAAACACATGTGGACCGGTTGGGCAAACTCCCATGAACCCTCGAGCACCCGATGGAGAGTATAGAGCTGGTCCAGTGTTCCACGACCAGGACGAAAACCACACTGCTCCTCCTGGATCCGAGGTTCGACTATCGGCCGGACTCTCCTCTCCAGTCCCTGGAATAGACCCTTACCGGGAAGGCTGAGGAGTGTGATTCCCCTGTAATTGGAACACACCCTCGGTCCCCCTTTTTATACAGAGGGACCACACACCCCGGTCTGCCAGTCCAGCGGTACTGTCCCCGACCGCCACGCGATGTTGTAGAGACGTGTCAGCCAAGACAGCCCCACAACATCCAGAGACTTAAGGTACTCGGGACGGATCTCATCAACACCCGGAGCCTTGCCACCGAGGAGCTTGCTAACCACCTCAGTGACTTCGGCCAGGGTGATAGACGAGTCCGCCTCCGGGTCCCCAGCCTCGGCTTCCTCCTCGGAAGACGTGACAGTGGGATTGAGGAGATCCTCAAAGTATTCCTTCCACCGTCCGACAACATCCCCAGTTGAGGTCAACAGCTCTCCACCCGCACTGTAAACTGTGTTGGTGAAGCACTGCTTCCCCCTCCTGAGGCGCCGAACGGTTTGCCAGAATTTCTTTGAGGCCGTCCGATAGTCCTCCTCCATGGCCTCCCCGAACTCCTCCCAACCCCGAGTTTTTGCCTCCACGACAGCACGAGCCGCAGCACGCTTGGCCCGCCGGTACCTGTCAGCTGCCTCAGGAGTCCCACAAACCAACAAGGCCCGATAGGACTCCTTCTTCAGCCTGACGGCATCCCTTACTTCCGGTGTCCACCACCGGGTTCGGGGATTGCCGCCGCGACAAGCACCGCAGACCTTACGGCCACAGCTACGGGCAGCCGCATCAACAATGGAGGTGGAGAACATGGCCCACTCGGAGTCCATGGCTCCAACCTCCCCCGGGATCAGAGAGAAGCTCTCCCGGAGGTGCGAATTGAAGACCCCCCTGACAGAAGGCTCCGCCAGACGTTCCCAACAGACCCTCACAATACGCTTGGGCCTGCCAGGTCTATCCGGCTTCCTCCTCCGCCAGCGGATCCAACTCACAACCAGGTGGTGATCAGTTGACAGCTCTGCCCCTCTCTTCACCCGAGTGTCCAAAACACGCGGCCGGAGGTCAGATGACACGACAACAAAGTCGATCATCGACCTCCGACCTAGGGTGTCCTGGTGCCACGTGCACTGATGGACCTTGTGTTTGAACATGGTGTTCGTTATGGACAAACTGTGACTAGCACAGAAGTCCAATAACAAAACACCGCTCGGGTTCAGATCAGGGAGGCCGTTCTTCCCGATCACGCCCCTCCAGGTGTCACTGTCGTTACCCACATGGGCGTTGAAGTCCCCCAGGAGAACAACGGAGTCCCCGGTGGGTGCACTGTCTAGTACCCCCCCAGGCACTCCAAGAAGGCCGGGTACTCTGCACTGCTGTTTGGCCCGTAGGCGACACAACAGTGAGAGACCTGTCCCCGACCCGAAGGCGCAGGGACGCGACCCTCTCGTTCACCGGGGAGAACTCCAACACGTGGCGGCTGAGCTGTGGGGCAATGAGCAGGCCCACACCAGCTCGCTGCCGCTCACCGCGGGCAACGCCAGAGAAATGGAGAGTCCAGCCCCTCTCAAGGAGTTGGGTTCCAGAGCCCAAACTGTGCGTGGAGGCGAGGCCGACTATATCTAGTCGGTAACGCTCAACCTCCCGCACCAGCTCAGGCTCCTTCCCCCAGAGAGGTGACATTCCATGTCCCCAGAGCCAGTCTCCATGTCCGGAGATCCGGTCTTCGGGGCCCCCGCCGTCGACTGCCACCCGGATCACTATGCACCGGCCCCTTATGGATCCTCTCGCGGGTGGTGGGTCCACGTGAGGACGGCCCCACGTCGCTCCTTCGGGCTGAGCCCGGCCGGGCCCCGTGGGGAAAGGCCCGGCCACCGGGCGCTCGCTGTCGAGCACCCACCCCAGGCCTGGCTCCAGGGTGGGGCCCCGGTGACGCCGGTCCGGGCGACGTAACTGGCCTTGCTTTTTCACTCTTCATAAAGGGCTTCTGAACCGCTCTTGGTCTGACCCGTCCCCCTGGACCTGTTTGCCATGGGTGACCAGGGGCATGAAGCCCCCGACAACAGAGCTCCCAGGATCATTCGGGCACTCAAACCCCTCCACCACGTTAAGGTGGCGGTTCAGGGAGGGGCTTTTCTATCGCCATCGAAGCTAATGCTGAAAGTCGAGCCCTGTCTGTCCGAGGGTCTTGCGGTTGACTCTTCGTGGCTCGGAGCCCGCGCTGCGTTCAGGGGCCTCGTAGATTCCCTCGTATCGGCTCCTCTCTCGTTCAGCTGTGTCACAAAACTCCTTTACCCTTGCCAGACAAAACTGTACATCCAGTTTTTTGTCCTGTAGTATTGAAAAGAGCACGTCTGAATGCTCAAAAATGACATTAAATGTGTGAAGCACAAAACAAAACTCAAAATCATCCAGACATGATGTAGTTGCCGTGTCCCAATTCTCCACATGCACAGGTCAATGTGCTGTTCGAGGTGCAGGTCGAAGTTCCCCCCGACTTAAATACGAATTGAGACACGGCCGCGGTTTGCTCGCTCTGGCCAGTACACTCTCTCACTGTCCAATCACAGGCTGTGAAAACGCTGACGTCTCCGTGCGCTGCTAGAAGGCCTCGGTGTCGCCAACTCTAAATCTGATTGGTTAAAGCAACAGTTTCACCGACACTTATTTTGTGCTACAGGGCCCGCAGAACTGATTATGAACACTCTGACTTATTTAATGAACCATCGACACGAGCTCTAAGAAGAGGGATAATAGGAGTAAGAATCAGAGACACAGAACACAAGGTGGCGCTGTTCGACGATGTCTTAATATATTTAAAGATGTATGTTTACCTAAAATAATGGACTTACTCCATTATTTCTGCTGTTTATCAGGTTATAAAGTGAATATTGAGAAAACACAGACGCTCCTCCTGAACTGTAATTCTACATTAAAAATATCGCAGCAATATAATTTCAAGTGGAATAAAAAATCAATGGACTACTTAAGAATAAAGATAACAAATAATTTTAACACATTATACGAAAACAATTATAAATCTTTGAATCAGCAAATAAACAAAGACATGGAAAAATGGGAGGTTTTATTGTTAGATCTACAGGCCAGACTCGAGACAATTAAGATGAATCTGTTCCAGGGTCAGTACCAGCTCATCAGTGGAACAAAAACATGTCAAGATTTATGTGGAAGGAGCTAAACCGAGAATTACATTTTCAACACTTCAATGACCAAAAAACGAGGGAGGATCGGCCACATTCAGACTGTCTCTGTGCAGCTCGAGTCTTTGGTTTGTTGGTGTGACTCTGATCAAGTAGAACATCGGGATTTTTATATTTACCTTCAAACAAGAGACTATTACCAAAAAGAAATGAAGCCGGACATGAACTGAACATCACTGTGACGCTGTGGGACGTGGATAAGAACAAGAGAGTAAGAATATATCTAAATAGAGAGTAAGAATATATCTAAATAGAGAGTAAGAATATATCTAAATAGAGAGTAAGAATATATCTAAATAGAGAGTAAGAATATATCTAAATAGAGAGTAAGAATATATCTAAATAGAGAGTAAGAATATATCTAAATAGAGAGTAAGAATATATCTAAATAGAGAGTAAGAATATATCTAAATAGAGAGTAAGAATATATCTAAATAGAGAGTAAGAATATAAATAAATAGAGAGTAAGAATATATCTAAATAGAGAGTAAGAATATATCTAAATAGAGAGTAAGAATATATCTAAATAGAGAGTAAGAATATATCTAAATAGAGAGTAAGAATATATCTAAATAGAGAGTAAGAATATATCTAAATAGAGAGTAAGAATATATCTAAATAGAGAGTAAGAATATATCTAAATAGAGAGTAAGAATATATCTAAATAGAGAGTAAGAATATATCTAAATAGAGAGTAAGAATATATCTAAATAGAGAGTAAGAAATATATCTAAATAGAGAGTAAGAATATATCTAAATAGAGAGTAAGAATATATCTAAATAGTCCAGAGGTTTAGGGCGACAGGAAAAACACGTCGTTACACATCAGAGAGAAATGGGTGAAAGAAACTGAAGAAGAAATAAGTGAAAACTGGTATAAAATCTGTCAAAATCAGACAACCTCAACGAATTCAACGAATTCAACGAATTCAACGAATTCAACTAATTCAACTAATTCAACTAATTCAATGAATTCAACTAATTGGAGAATCTTTGGCTGGAAAAATATAATCAGATTTTTCATCACCCCAAAAACTAAAAGCGCGTCTTCATCAGCAGATGGACCGTGTTGGAGACGATGTGGGACGATAATGTGGGACGATGATGTGGGACGATGATGTGGGACGATGATGTGGGACGATGATGTGGGACGATGATGTGGGACGATGATGTGGGACGATAATGTGGGACGATAATGTGGGACGATAATGTGGGACGATAATGTGGGACGATAATGTGGGACAATGATGTGGGACGATAATGTGGGACGATGATGTGGGACGATGATGTGGGACGATGATGTGGGACGATGATGTGGGACGATGATGTGGGACGATGATGTGGGACGATGATGTGGGACGATGATGTGGGACGATGATGTGGGACGATGATGTGGGACGATAATGTGGGACGATGATGTGGGACGATGATGTGGGACGATAATGTGGGACGATAATGTGGGACGATGATGTGGGACGATAATGTGGGACGATAATGTGGGACGATAATGTGGGACGATGATGTGGGACGATGATGTGGGACGATGATGTGGGACATGTGTTTGTGTGACAAAGTGTCACAGTTTTGGGATAATCTGGGCAGAGAAACGGAGAAAATATTGGGGTTCACACCATCGAGGACATGGAGATGTGTTTTGGGCAAACCACTGACACACATCCCAAAAAAGGACGACTACTTCATAAAGATGTTAAAGATAAAGATAAAGATTTTATTGGAGGCATCGAAAAAGGCCATTACACAAATGGCATAAGGAAGACCCCCCCACGCTGGGGGATCCACGACATGGAGAGACTTACATATATGTAAGATTAAAAGAAGAAAAATATGAAGAGAGCTGGGAAATGGATCTTGTGTTTAAGTTGACAGTTGTTCATTGTTTATTGTTCTATTATAATTTTTTAAAAATAATAAAAAAAAAGGCTCCATGTTTTAAAAGTGTTGTTGATCAGATAATTGTCTTTAATCATAAGTGGTAGTTCTTTATCCTTTTTATCTAACAAAAGTACAGGACAGAAGGTTTCTCTCCATCTCCAGCCATGACGTCCCATAATCCCACAGGCCCACAGTGAAATACTCCTCACACACAGAAAGTTCAGTTTTCAATCCCCAACCTCCCAAGTCCTTTGGAAGTTGTAAAATGTCCAGTTTGATCTTAGGTTTTCTTCCTGCCAAATAAAATCAGATATCGCCCTGTTTATGTCACATCTTTTGGATTTAGCTAAATAAAAGTATTGACACTGGATGTATTTGCTTTGGGAGATTATCATTTTAACGAGGTCGACCCGACCGAGAAATGACACGAGCTTTTTCCAACCAGTTAACTTTTCTTTAATGTGGATAATCGAAGTGTTAATATTCTCTGAACAGTTTTGGGAGTAATGTGAATAATGTGAATACTCGAGTACTTCAGGCCTGGAGCCAACGAAAAGGTCTCACAAAACCTGGTTCAGATCACACTCGACTAAAGACAGTATTTATGACTTTAAAATGTACCTTATATCCGGATATCTGACCAAATCCTTTTATGGCGTCAATAAGACAAGGAACTGAGTCTGAGTTTGTCAAAGTCAGAAGGAGGTCGTCAGCATATAGCAGAATTTTATATTCTTTTGAACCAATTATTGTTCCTTTTATATTCACACTCTGTCTAACTGCTGTGGCCAGAGGCTCTACAGCCAAAGAAAACAGACGGGACGACACGGGACGTCCCAGAGCCGTCCCCCCTCCCTCTGAACGGTGTAGACAGAGGACAGAGGTTCTTTATACTAAAGTTTTATCCAATTCATAAATTTGGTTTGAAATCCAAATCTTTTAAGCACTTTAATCACATTCTCCAACTCAGTGCGATCGAAGCCTTTTCAGCATCGAGACAACGCCCCCTGGTGTTCGACACTGGTGGAGATATTGTATAATATTAGACGTCTTGTATATTTGAGGACAGTCGGTCCTTCATGAAGCCAGTTTGGTCCATATTAATTATATCTGGCACAACCTTTTCCATTCAGCCAGTATCTCCGACAGGATCTTCACGTCCACACTGAGACTTATTATGAGGAGCACGACTCCGGGTCCTTGTCTTTTTTGGTGTAACACTTATAGTTGTAAGATACATCGTCTCTGGTCATTTTGAACATTCAAAGGATTTATTGAAGACTCTTTGCAATAATTTATTAATTTTCCCTTTTAAAATTTTAAAAATTCCACAGGAGATCCATCAGCTCCAGGACATTTCCCCGACTTAAATGATGCGATCACTTTTTCAACTTCTGGTGATGACATGGGGCCTTCTCGTGCTCTGGTTTGATCTGCAGATATATGGGGCATGTTCAAGTTGTCCAGGACGTTACCTCTGTCCAGTTCCTCACAGTTCACCTCAGAGTGATACAGGTTTTCATAAAACTGTTTAAAACAGTCACTGATGTGTTTATTTTCCACATGTCGAACACCACTGTCCTCACGTACTGCAGATATGAAAGTACTGCAGATATGAAAGTACTGCAGATATGAAAGTACTGCAGATATGAAAGTACTACCAGGGGAGCCCTTTGTTTGGCCAATTATTTATTTGGTTTGTTCCCAAAGTCAAAGAATCTTTGTTTTGCATAGAGAATATCTCTGTTTTCTTTGTGATCATATCACTGAACATTACTCCAAGTGTCTTAAGTTCTGCCAAGATGTGAATTGACCTCGATGCAAAGTCTTCTTCCTCCAATTTTCTGATTTTATTTTCAAGTTTAGTTTGTTCTAATAATCGTTCCTTCTTCTTAAGACTTGAATATGATATTATTATGCCCCGTATATAAGCTTTGTAGGCGTCCCATACCACCCTCGGGTCCACAGCATCATTAACACCTAAACAGAAGTGAGTCTGCTCTGCCATAAGTTTAATAAAGGCATCATCTAAAAACAGTAAACTGTTCATCCTCCAGGAGATTGTACGTTTTACCTTGGTGCATCACAAGACTTACAGGGGCATGATCAGAAAGTCCAGTGATACCTACAGTGCCTTGAAAAAGTATCCAACCCCCTTGAACTTTTCTACATTTTCTCACATTATGACCACAAACATAAACACATTTCATTGAACATTAATGTGAAAATCCAACACAAAGTTCCACACAATTGTGAAGCAGGACAGTCATACATGAGATTTTTTTTTTTTTTACAAATAAAAAACTGAAAAATATGGCGTGCAATATTATCCAACCTCTGAGTCAGTATTTTGTGGAACCGCCTTTTGCTGCACTTACAGCTGCGAGTCTCTTTGGGCGAGTCTCCACCAGCTTTGCACGTCTTGAGACTGAAATTTTTGCCCATTCTTCTTTCTTTCTTTCTTTCTTTCTTTCTTTCTTTCTTTCTTTCTTTCTTTCTTTCTTTCTTTCTTTCTTTCTTTCTTTCTTTCTTTCTTTCTTTCTTTCTTTCTTTCTTTCTTTCTTTCTTTCTTTCTTTCTTTCTTTCTTTCTTTCTTTCTTTCTTTCTTTTCTTACCATTCCATTGTGGCCTTGGCTTTATGTTTGGGGTCGTCGTCCTGCTGAAAGACGAACCTCCCCCCAGTCTCCAGTGTTTTTGACTCCCACAGGTTTTCTTCCAGTATTTCTTCCTGTATTTGGCTCTATCCATCTTCCCATAAACTCTGACCTTATTCTCTGTCCCTGCTGAAGAAAAGCAGCCCCAGAGCACGATGCTGCCACCTCCACATTTGACAGTGGGGACGGTGTGTTCAGAGTCATGAGCAGTGTTAGGTTTCCACCACACATACTGTTTTGCATTTTGGCCAAAAAGTTCAATTTTGGTCTCGTCTGACCAGAGCACCGTCTTCCACATGTTGCTGTGTCCCCCACGTGGCTTTTGGCAAACTGCAAACAGGATTTCTTGTGGTTTTCTTTCAGCAGTGGCTTTCTTTTCTTGCCACTCTTCCATAAAGGTCAGATTTGTGTAGTGCACGATTCCCCAACCTGAGCTGTGGATCTTTGCAGTTCCTCCAGAGTCACCACGGGCCTCTTGGCTGCATCTCTGACCAGGGCTCTCCTTGTTCTGACTGTAAGTTTAAGTGGACGCCCTGGTCTTGGTGGGTTTGCAGTTGTGGCATACTTCCATTTTTGGATGATGGTGTAAACGGTTCTCCGTAAGATGTTTAGAGCCTTGGAAATCTTTTTATAACCTAATCCTGCTTTATACTTCTCCATAACTTTATCCCTGACCTGTGTGGTGTGTTCTTTGGACTTCATGGTGCTGACTGCTCCCCAATACTCTCAAACAAACCTGAGGTTTTTACAGAACAGCTGCATTTATACTGAGAGTAGATCACACACAGGTGGACTCTATTTAATCATTAGGTCAACACTGGATCCATCTAAAGCCTCGAAAAGCAACGTGCTGCACTCAGGAAAAAGGGGGTTGGATAAATTTGCACGCCCACTTTTCAGCTTTTTATTTGTAAAAAAAAAAAAAAAGCTCATGTATGACTGTCCTTCTGCTTCACAATTGTGTGGAACTTTGTGTTGGTCTTTCACACAAAGGTTCAATGAAATGTTTATGTTTGTGGTCATAATGTGAGAAAATGTAGAAAAGTTCAAGGGGGTTGGATACTTTTTCAAGGCACTGTGTATCTGATTCTTGGACCCGGTGTGTCGAGTGTTCACACAAAAAATGTAGTGAATATGTGTCGTTGATGAATGAGGCAGTGAGTGTAAAGCTCTTCACTGTGGGGTTAAAGTGCCTCCACTCATTCAAATTCATCTAAAATATTCCTTACTGCCCCGGCCTGTTTTGACTGGATGTTTAGTGTCTGTCCAATATGTGACATAAAGAACAGTTAAAGTCACCTCCATCAGGACATTTGAAGAGTCTCTCTGCAGGTCGGTGGAGAAGCAGGGCGTAGAGTCGTGGACATTAGATGTTACCTAGTAAAAGAACTTCTCCATATAAAACACCTTTGATTAAAATGATCCTTCCCTCTGTATCTTTAAATGTGTCTGTAACTTTGAACTGCAACTTTTTACTTATTAATATTATCACCTTTTATTTGTTGAATAGGATAAATATTTAAATATGTTTTGTGTTCCTCATCTGTGACGTGAGTCTCTTGTAATGAGGCTGTTTGTTCTTCTTTAAACTATTTAGGATAGTTTCCTTTTCACTGGATTATTTGAGCCTTTAATATTCCAAGTACGTATCCTAATACTCATCTACATTTTTTGGCATATTTGTGCTGCATCTGGAACAACAAAACTGAATCTAATACACAAGAAACCTCCCTGTGCGAACAAACAAAACTTAAGATGATCCAAAAACAGAACAAACCGCCTGGATTCAGCCAGACTCATGTCCGAGAAAACACAGTCTGCAAAAGTACACACAAAAGTAAAATATAAACTCTTCATACCCTGTATCTAGACTAGATTATAACGGGGAGGGAGGAAACGAATCTGAAATAATAAAAGACCCAGTAGTGGCTCTCGCTCTGCTCCCTGGACTGTGTTTTCATTTGCCATGAAAGTGCAAAAATAAACACGTGACATGAAATAAGAGTGAAAATCCTGAAAATCACATTTACTCGTTTAGAACCATTTAACCAATTGGAAATACCACCGTTTTAAACAGTGTCCACATTGTTACCTCATAACGGCGACTCATGAGTCAGTGGGGAAGTGTCTTTGTGAAGTTGTTGAGCTCTTCCATGTTGGAGACAGAGAGTCGTCCTGTTCTGATGAAACATCTCGATCACGGCTGGGCAGAGAAACGGGGACGTGACACCTGCCTCCCGGAGCTGGAATCGAGCAGAGGCAGAGATTCTTGCCTTTTTTAACCACTTCAGCAGAGAAATCCTGATAAAAGGAGATCTGCCTCTCATCCACTTCCACTCTTCTTCACTGCAGCGTAAAGGATCCTTCCTTTCTCAGTGTAGTTGTGTAGCCTCACAAGAACAGCTCTTGGCCTGTCTTTGCCTCGTCCAGTCGGCGGTCCGGTGCGACGCTCTCTCTCGATTTTAATCCATCTCTGTTGCATTTCCAAAACTTCAGGAATCCACTGCTCCAAAAAAGTCACTGGGTCCCTGCCCTCAGCTCCTTCTTTAAGTCCGGTGATCCTTATATTTTGACGATGACTCTGATTCTCGTAGCTGTCGAGTCGTTCTCGTTTAAGTGATTTCTCCAAGCCGTCCAGCCTCAGTGTAGTGGCCGCAGATGCGTCCTCCAGGTCGGACACTCGCTTTTCCATCATTCAGTCTCTGGGCAACTGCGTCAAATTTGCCAGAGAGTTCGCTGACTGGTTTGAGTATATATGCGAGTTTTTTGTCAAGCATTTCTTCAATGTTCTTGGTCACTCGTTCCACTATCACATCTTCTCTTAAAGTCTCGACACTTTCCACCTCGCCCCCAGTATCCACCTGTGCAGCCTCCCTGTCGGTGTCATTCTCAGCCGCTGTCTCAGCGTCATCTTGGCTAGCGTGAGCAACGCTAGCGTTAGCATTAGCCTTGCGTCCTCCCGTTTTCGCTCCCTTCTTTTTATTCGATGAAGGAGTTACAAAAAAGTTTTCCAGGGACATGTTCGAGCCATTAACTTCCACTATAGCAAAATACACGGCAAACGAGCTGTTTCAAAAACAGTTTACACAAGTCCAGTGAGCAGGCGGAAAAAGCACGACTATCCTGCAGCGTGCATCACGTCACCCCCCAAAAAGTAACGTTTTTATAAGTGGAATCATTTTTGATCCTGACACAACTTTCTCTGACAGCTCCACTGTCGCTTCTTTGAGAGGAGCCAGAAGGTGCAGCACTCGACAAAACTGCTGTGTTCACTGGATATTAGTGGAGCATCAGTCTGAGGAGACGGCAGAGACCCACTGTCTCTCTGTTCATCTTTTAAACACATCAGAAGTGCTGTTCCATCTAGTCTCTGCCTCTTGGACGAGCTCGTGTGATGGAGCTCCCATTTGTGTCTGAAGGGCCAGAAGCTGCTCTCTGCCTACGGTGCTGGTCCTGAAGTAGGTGACAATGTCCCTGGTTTTCATGTGGATCATGTCCAGACCTGGTGTTAGCTGAATATCCTTCTTAACAACCAAATTCAGACTATGCTCTACGCAGTGGCTGTGGCGTACCTGCAGGATATTACCACACAGCCCCATATCTGCAGCACCGTCTGTCGTCAGACACATCACCCATGTCAGAGGCCAGAGCAGTATCCTTCTGAATCTTCTCTTTGACCTTCTGTTTCTCTTCACGGTACTTGGACTCCACCGTGGACTGGACCGTTTGCCTTGATGGAAGCACATATGTAGGCGCCACAAGCTTCATCAAAGCCCTAAAGCCTCATACTCCACAACCTTAACAGAAAGAGACAGTTTAGCAGATGCTTTATGTATCTCTATGCATGTGACAAATAAATAGGTCTTATTGTAGCCGGCCCTGAAAGGCTGTGAATCACAATCATGTTCCTCACTGCTTCATCAGTGTTGGTCTTCACATCTCCTACGACAAAAGTCCATTAATAAAACACAAACTTTTACAGTGCTGTATATCACTGCATAACTTAAGGTTGCCATAAAATGACTTTGTGTAAAGACCAACTGATGTGTCCTAATCTGTTAGTAGTCTACGTAGGCTATTGAAATAGGCCTACATAGGCTACCAACACATTAGGACACATTTGAAGAGTGAATGGTTGAATTAAAATAAATGGTAGTATTCACTCTGGGCGCTGGGGGGAGTTTGGGGAACCTCATGTTGGAAGAGGTGTTATTATTGTTATTAAACCAATCACTGATCACAAATAAGGCCCTGGACCTGAAAACATAAATCAGACGACAATCAGCCAAAATGACATTTCTCACAAATATCCCTTCAGTAAACTTGAAAATAATCAATAATTCAATAAATAAATAAAGATCCGTAGCTGCCCACTCGCCCCAGCTCCAACACGTCATCCAAACAAAAAGTTTTGTCTGTCAAACTTTTACACACTGTTACGCAGCAGACCACAGCCTGGATGTTTATTCTTTATAATAAAAGAAACATTTAAACCAATACAAAAAAACTGTATTTCACACCTGTTTAAGGGAAATCAAGTCAAAATGCTCCACATTTCAGATCGACCTCAGTCTGCAGCCGGCTCCACTGTTTAAAACTAGAATCCAGACGATTCTCTGACTCAGAACTCCTCCCACAAACCCACGAGTGTCGCACTGTCGCTTTAACCCTCTCGAACCGTGTCACATGACGCGAAACGAAGCTTCAAACGTCATGAGTCACGTGACCAACAGCAACGAATCAGGCTCCAATAAAATACAAACACAATCCTCTGCCCAGCGCTGGGAGAGTCATCAACACAACAACAAAACAGCAAAAACAGGGACAAAACACGACCCCGGGTGTGATGGAGGAGCACGACCCCGGGTGTGATGGAGGAGCACGACCCCGGGTGTGATGGAGGAGCACGACCCCGGTGTGATGGAGGAGCACGACCCGGGGTGTGATGGAGGAGCACGACCCCGGTGTGATGAGGAGCACGACCCCGGGTGTGATGGAGGAGCACGACCCCGGTGTGATGGAGGAGCACGACCCCGGGTGTGATGGAGGAGCACGACCCCGGGTGTTCAGTTGTTGAGTGAGGTGTGTTCAGTGGTTGAGGAGTGAGGTGTGTTCAGTTGTTGAGGAGTGAGGTGTGTTCAGTTGTTGAGGAGTGAGGTGTGTTCAGTTGTTGAGGAGTGAGGTGTGTTCAGTTGTTGAGGTGTGTTCAGTTGTTGAGGAGTGAGGTGTGTTCAGTTGTTGAGGAGTGAGGTGTGTTCAGTTGTTGAGTGAGGTGTGTACAGTTGTTGAGTGAGGTGTGTTCAGTTGTTGAGGAGTGAGGTGTGTTCAGTTGATGAGGAGTGAGGTGTGTTCAGTTGTTGAGTGAGGTGTGTACAGTTGTTGAGTGAGGTGTGTTCAGTTGTTGTGGAGTGAGGTGTGTTCAGTTGATGAGGAGTGAGGTGTGTTCAGCTGTGGAGTGAGGTGTGTTCAGTTGATGAGGAGTGAGGTGTGTTCAGTTGAGGAGTGAGGTGTGTTCAGTTGTTGAGGAGTGAGGTGTGTTCAGTTGAGGAGTGAGGTGTGTTCAGTTGTGGAGTGAGGTGTGTTCAGTTGATGAGGAGTGAGGTGTGTTCAGCTGTGGAGCTCTGTCCCCGAGGCCCCGGTAAAGTCGTCACTCGTCCCTCTTCATGAAAACATCCAAATCCCTAAATCATTTGTGTTTAGTGTGTCCTTGTGTAACCAATTTTGTTCCTTTTTTATCGACAAAATTGCTGGTATAAGATCTTTAAATGTTGTACAAACTGTTAGAGATTCTGTCTTCACTTGTTCAGCTGTTTTCAGTCACTTTGAGCCTGTAACTCTCTCTGAATGAGCTGAAGTGATCCAGAGCTTAAAACCTTCTGATTGCCCTCTTGACAGTATTCCTCCTAAACTCTTAAAAAGTGCTTTTGAGTCGGTTGGGCCTTTTATTCTGAAATTGATAAATTTGTCCCTAAGCTCTGGTGTTGTTCCCTCTGGTTTTAAACAGGCTGTGGTTCATCTTAAAAAAGCACAGTTTAGATCCTTCTGTCCTGTCTAACTACAGGCCCAGATCTAAGTTTCCCTTTTTGTCAAAGGTTTTAGAAAAAGTCTCTTTCCAACTAAAATCATATTTGCTTTTAAATAATATATCTGAGAAATTTCAATCTGGTTTTAAATCGTGCCATAGCACAGAAACTGCACTTTTAAAAATCATAAATGATTTGCTTTTAACAACAGATTCTGGTCAACCAGCCGTTGGTGTTGGTGCTTTTAGATCTTACCTTTGACACGGTCGACCATGAGATTTTACTTGAACGTCTGGAAACGTGTTGGAATCAAAGGCACAGTGTTAGATTGGTTTGGATCTTACCTCACAGGAGGCATTTTACTGTGAACCTTGGCCCTTTCTCTTAAAAGAAAGCCCTCCTCACTTCTGGAGTACCACAGGGCTCTATCTTAGGTCCACTTTTGTTTTCTCTTTATATGTTGCATTAGGTTCTATTTTTAGAAAACACCAGATTCCTTTTCACTGTTTCGCAGATGATGTCCACATTTATTTGCCTATTAAGCCTGAAAGTGACTCCTGTCATTCGCTTCAGAGATGTCTCCAAGAAATCAAAGACTGGTTGAAATCAAACTTTCTTAATTTAAATGAAAGTAAAACTGATGTTATTGTGTTTGGTGAAACAGTCCAGACTGATGTCAGTCACTCTCTTGTCCTTCCATCTTCTAATACATGTCCCATGTGAAAAATCTTGGTGTTCTAATTGACATTTCTTTTAGGTTTGACAAGCAAATCAGTTCAGTGGTTAAAAGGAGGTTTTTTCAGCTCAGACTCATAGCAAAGGTAAAGTCGTACTTGCCCTCAAGTCATTTGGAAAGACTAGTCCATATGTTTATTACTTCACGGCTGGACTATTGTAATTCTTTATATGTTGGTCTTGACGTCCTCCATCCACCGTCTGCAGCTGGTACAGAACGCTCCTTCTGTCTGGTAAAAGACGTTCTGAACATAACTCCTGTGCTACAGAGTCTTCACTGGCTCCCGGTGTCTTTTAGAATTAAATTTAAAATCTTGCTTCTTGTCTTTAAAGCGTTAAATGGTCTGGTCCGGTGTATTTGTCCGAACTGTTTCTGGGTTTGCTCCTGTAAGAGCCTGAGGTCCTGGGACCAGTCACTTCTAAACTGTCCCAGCTCGAGACTGAAAACCCGGGGACAGAGCCTCTGCTGTGGCTGGGCCCAAACTGTGGAACGTCCCATAAGTCCCTTTGTCTTAGTCCTGGACACATCTGCAGCCTGTCCGTCCATGGGAGTGGATCTCTCCTTCACTGTGGTTCTCCTCGAGGTTTCTCCTTTTCCCAATGGGTTTTTGGAGTTTTTCCGTTGGAGAAGGAGGGTCTAAGGACAGGGGATGTTCTGGGGGACACTGGGGGGAGACGGGGGGGGGGGGGCTGGGGGACACTGGGGGGGAGACGCTGAAAGGCTCCAGTCTGTGTCCAGCCCTGGACTCTGTCTCTTTTTGTCTCTTTCTGTCTCTTTCTGTCTCTTTCTGTCTCTTTTTGTCTCTTTTTGTCTCTTTTTGTCTCTTTTTGTCTCTTTCTGTCTCTTTCTGTCTCTTTCTGTCTCTTTCTGTCTCTTTCTGTCTCTTGTCTCTTTCTGTCTCTTTTTGTCTCTTTCTGTTTCTGCTGTAACAATAAAACCTCTTGTCTCTGTTTAAACACGAGCCTCACACACGGATCACCTCATGGAGAAAAAGTATTTTTTACTTTTTATGGAGAATAGTATTTTTTACTTTTTATGGAGAATAGTATTTTTTACTTTTTATGGAGAATAGTATTTTTTACTTTTCATGGAGAAAAGTATTTTTTACTTTTCATGGAGAAAAAGTATTTTTACTTTTCATGGAATAGTATTTTTTTACTTTTCATGGAGAATAGTATTTTTTACTTTTCAAGGAGAATAGTATTTTTTACTTTTCATGGAGAAAAGTATTTTTTACTTTTCATGGAGAATAGTATTTTTTTACTTTTCATGGAGAATAGTATTTTTTACTTTTCAAGGAGAATAGTATTTTTTACTTTTCATGGAGAATAGTATTTTTTACTTTTCATGGAGAAAAGTATTTTTTACTTTTCATGGAGAATAGTATTTTTTACTTTTCATGGAGAAAAGTATTTTTTACTTTTTATGGAGAATAGTATTTTTTTCCACAACTTTGCTTGTACCATTTTCCTTCTGTTGTTTAACTGTGCAGTGCAATCCTGGAATTTCCCACTGAGGGACTAATAAAGGCAGATCTCATCTTCTCTAAAATCACAAAAATATAGAAAACAACAGCGAAGTTTAAAGAGCCACGAGCCACGAGACACGAGCCACGAGCCACGAGACACGAGCCACGAGACACGAGGGACGAGCCACGAGCCACGAGACACGAGCCACGAGACACGAGGGACGAGACACGAGGCACGAGCCACGAGACACGAGGGACGAGCCACGAGGCACGAGACACGAGCCACGAGACGAGACACGAGCCACGAGGCACGAGCCACGAGGCACGAGCCACGAGCCACGAGACACGAGGGACGAGCCACGAGCCACGAGACACGAGGGACGAGCCACGAGCCACGAGACACGAGGGACGAGCCACGAGGGACGAGCCACGAGCCACGAGGCACGAGGCACGAGCCACGAGGCACGAGACACGAGACGACGAGACACGAGCCACGAGACGAGACACGAGGGACGAGACACGAGCCACGAGACGAGACACGAGCCACGAGGCACGAGGGACGAGACACGAGGCACGAGCCACGAGCCACGAGACACGAGGGACGAGCCACGAGGCACGAGGGACGAGACACGAGCCACGAGCCACGAGGCACGAGGCACGAGCCACGAGGGACGAGCCACGAGGCACGAGGGACGAGACACGAGGCACGAGCCACGAGCCACGAGACACGAGGGACGAGCCACGAGGCACGAGGCACGAGGCACGAGACACGAGCCACGAGACGAGACACGAGCCACGAGCACACGAGACACGAGGCACGAGCCACGAGCCACGAGACACGAGGGACGAGCCACGAGCCACGAGACACGAGGGACGAGCCACGAGCCACGAGACACGAGGGACGAGACACGAGCCACGAGGGACGAGCCACGAGCCACGAGGCACGAGGCACGAGCCACGAGGCACGAGACACGAGACGAGACACGAGCCACGAGACGAGACACGAGGGACGAGACACGAGCCACGAGACACGAGGGACGAGCCACGAGGGACGAGCCACGAGGCACGAGGCACGAGCCACGAGGCACGAGACACGAGCCACGAGACGAGACACGAGCCACGAGGCACGAGGGACGAGACACGAGCCACGAGCCACGAGACACGAGACACGAGACGAGACACGAGCCACGAGACACGACGAGCCACGAGGGACGAGCCACGAGACGAGGCACGAGGGACGAGCCACGAGGGACGAGCCACGAGCCACGAGCACACGAGCCACGAGGCACGACGAGCCACGAGGCACGAGAGAGCACGAGTACGAGGGACGAGCCACGAGGCACGAGCCACGAGACACGAGGCACGAGCACGAGCCACGAGCCACGAGACACGAGACACGAGCCACGAGGGACGAGCCACGAGCCACGAGACGAGACACGAGACGAGACACGAGACGAGACACGACGCACGAGACGAGGCACGAGCCACGAGACGAGACGACACGAGCCACGAGACACGAGCCACGAGGCACGAGCCGAGACACGAGCCACGAGGCACGAGCACGAGCCACACGAGCCACGAGCCACGAGACACGAGACGAGACACGAGGCACGAGACGAGACACGAGCACCACGAGGCACGAGCCACGAGACACGACACGAGCCACGAGCCACGAGGCACGAGACACGAGCCACGAGCCACGAGCCACGAGCCACGAGGCACGAGGCACGAGCCACGAGACACGAGCCACGAGACACGAGGCACGACACGAGAGCACGAGGCACGCCACGAGACACGAGCACGAGGGACGAGCCACGAGGGACGAGGACACGAGGCACGAGCCACGAGGGACGAGACACGAGACACGAGGGACGAGGCACGAGACGAGCCACGAGCCACGAGACACGAGCCACGAGGCACGAGCCGAGACACGAGCCGAGACACGAGCCACGAGGCACGAGCCACGAGACACGAGCCACGAGACGAGACACGAGACGAGACACGACGAGCACGAGCCACGAGACGAGACACGAGCCACGAGGCACGAGCCACGAGACACGAGCCACGAGACGAGACACGAGCCACGAGGCACGAGACACGAGCCACGAGCCACGAGGCACGAGACACGAGCCACGAGGCACGAGCCACGAGACACGAGACACGAGCCACGAGACACGAGCCACGAGACGAGGCACGAGCCACGAGAACACGAGGCACGAGCCACGAGGGACGAGACACGAGCCACGAGCCACGAGACACGAGGGACGAGGCACGAGACACGAGACGAGCCACGAGGGACGAGCCACGAGCACGAGACACGAGCCACGAGGCACGAGCCACGGGACGAGCCACGAGCCACGAGCCACGAGGCACGAGACGAGGCACGAGCCACGAGCTACGAGACGAGACACGAGCCACGAGGCACGAGGGACGAGACACGAGGGACGAGACACGAGGGACGAGACACGAGCCACGAGACACGAGGCACGAGCCACGAGGCACGAGACACGAGGCACGAGGGACGAGCCACGAGGGACGAGACACGAGCCACGAGGCACGAGCCACGGGACGAGGCACGAGCCACGAGAGACACGAGGCACGAGCCACGAGGCACGAGGGACGAGACACGAGCCACGAGGCACGAGGGACGAGACACGAGCCACGAGGCACGAGGCACGAGCCACGAGGCACGAGACACGAGGCACGAGCCACGAGGCACGAGCCACGAGGCACGAGCCACGAGCCACGAGGCACGAGCCACGAGGCATGAGCCACGAGACACGAGCCACGAGGCACGAGCCACGAGACGAGGCACGAGCCACGAGCCACGACACGAGCCACGAGACACGAGGGACGAGACACGAGCCACGAGGCACGAGGCACGAGGGACGAGCCACGAGGGACGAGGCACGAGCACGAGCCACGAGGCACGAGGGACGAGCCACGAGGGACGAGGCACGAGGCACGAGCCACGAGGCACGAGCCACGAGACGAGCCACGAGACGAGACACGAGACACGAGACGAGACGAGGCACGAGCCACGAGGCACGAGCCACGAGGCACGAGCCACGAGACGAGCCACGAGACGAGACACGAGACGAGACACGAGACGAGACACAAGGCACGAGGCACGAGACACAAGGCACGAGCCACGAGGCACGAGCCACGAGACACGAGACACGAGACGAGACACGAGACACGAGGCACGAGGTACGAGCCACGAGCCACGAGACACGAGACACGACACGAGGCACAAGTCACGAGGCACGAGCCGAGACACGAGCCACGAGCCACGAGACACGAGACGAGACACGAGCCACGAGCCGAGACACGAGCCACGAGGCACGAGCCACGAGCCACGAGCCACGAGCCACGAGGCACGAGACGAGACACGAGACGAGACACGAGCCACGAGGCACGAGACACGAGCCACAAGACACGAGGCACGAGACGAGACGAGACACGAGACACGAGACACGAGCTCCACGTCTGGACAGAAGAGACTCAGCCTGAAGTACGAGCAGGAGTAATAGTCGTAGAACTAGTACTAGTAGTAGTAGTAGTAGCAGCAGCAGCAGTAGTAGTAGTAGTACTAGTAGTAGTAGAAGTAGTACTACTAGTAGTAGTAGTAGTTCGTGTGTAACACAGACACAGACACCAGGGGCTGAGTCAGATCAGTTTATTCACATGAAACATTTTGTGTAAAACCAAAGACGTGAAAATGAATAAAAACTTTCACCAAAGACGAAAAAAACAAAGAAGCAGAAACTCAGTGCTCCAGGCGTCCCAGGAACCTGCAGAGAAGAGACGGGTTTAGACCAGGACTCAACCGGGACTCAACCGGGACTGAAGCGGGTCTAAACCGGGACTCAACCGGGACTCAACCGGGACTCAACCGGGACTCAACCGGAACTCAACCGGAACTCAACCGGGACTCAACCGGGACTTAACCGGGACTCAACCGGGACTCAACCGGGACTCAACCGGGACTCAACCGGGTCTAAACCGGGACTGAACCGGGTCTAAACCGGGTCTAAACCGGGACTAAACCGGGACTAAACCGGGTCTAAACCGGGACTAAACCGGGACTAAACCGGGTCTAAACCGGGACTAAAGCGGGAATAAAGCGGGAATAAAGCGGGACTAAGCCGGGACTAAACCGGGACTAAACCGGGACTCAACCGGAACTCAACCGGGACTCAACCGGGACTCAACCGGGACTCAACCGGGACTAAACCGAGACTAAACCGGGTCTAAACCGGGTCTAAACCGGGACTTAACCAGAACTCAACCGGGACTAAACCGGGACTAAACCGGGACTAAACCGGAACTCAACCGGGACTAAACCGGGACTAAACCGGGACTAAACCGGGTCTAAACCGGGGGAACAACCGGAACTCAACCGGGACTAAACCAGAACTCAAACCGGGACTAAAACCGGGACTAAACCGGGACTAAACCGGAACTCAAACCGGGACTAAACCGGGACTAAACCGGGACTAAACCGGGTCTAAACACCGGGACTAAAACCGGGACTAAACCGGGACTAAACCGGGTCTAAACCGGGTCTAAACCGGGACTCAACCGGGACTCAACCGGGACTCAACCGGGACTAAACCGGGTCTAAACCGGGACTAAACCGGGACTAAACCGGGACTAAACCGGGACTAAACCGGGACTAAACCGGGACTAAACCGGGACTAAACCGGGTCTAAACCGGGGACTCAACCGGAACTCACCGGGACTAAACCGGGACTAAACCGGGACTAAACCGGGACGGGAAACCCGGGACTAAACCGGGTCTAAACCGGGACTAAACCGGGACTAAACCGGGGACTAAACCGGACAACCCGGACTAAACCGGGTCTAAACCGGGTCTAAAACCGGGACTCAACCAGAACTCAACCGGGACTAAACCGGGCCTAAACCGGGACTAAACCGGGGTCCTCAACCGACCTGAGGTTGAGGATCTTCAGCTGGTCGTCCAGCTCCATTCGGACGATGCCGTCGTCTCCGTCGATGCTCAGGAGGACACCTGTCGCCTCTCGGTCTTCGCCCAGAATCACCTTCACCTGAAAATCACATTTATCTGTGACGACTTTTTGTTTAGATTCAGTTTGATCAGACGGTTTCACACTTTTCTCAAACAAACACATGTGTGATGTTACATATATATTATTCACGCCTGTGTCTCACTCGTGCTCAGTCCTTCGTTGGATTTTATAAAACACATTATTCCAGACGTGTGACACAAATAAAAGTAATAATCTGAAACAAACTCTGTCACACAGACACTTCAGGATTCATCACAAAACATAAAACAGACGATACAACAGAACACTTCACTTTGTCCTTCGCCCGACTCACATGAACCAGACTCTTTGTTCAGGAGAGAATCTGTCTCAGAGGAAGCATCCTGTTTGAACTGAGCCTCAATGATCTTTGCCTGTTTAAATCTGATGTGACAAACTCAGATTTAAACGTATTTTAACTAAATGTTTGTTCACAGTTTGAGTTTAACCAGGATCAGAATCACACTTTTGTTCTGACTCTGTTAAACTGCAGGACAAATTATAAAATACAAACTGTTACAGTACAAAAGTTGTACTTGAGTAAAAACAGCCGTCGCTCTGCTGCTCCGGGGCTGAGGCTCACTCTGACCACGTCACACTGACCACGTCACACTGACCACGACACACTGACCACGACACACTCTGACCACGTCACACTGACCACGACACACTCTGACCACGTCACACTGACCACGACACACTCTGACCACGTCACACTCTGACCACGACACACTCTGACCAACGTCACACTGACCACGACTGTGGTCACTCTGACACGTCACACTCTGACCACGACACACTCTGACCACTGACACACTGACCACGACACACTCTGACCACGTCACACTGACCACGACACACTCTGACCACGTCACACTGACCACGACCACGACACACTCTGACCACGACACAACTCTGACCACGACACACTCTGAACCACGACACACTCTGACCACGTCACACTGACCACGACACACTCTGACCACGACACACTCTGACCACGACACACTCTGACCACGACACACTCTGACCACGACACACTGACCACGTCACACTGACCACGTCACACTCTGACCACGACACACTCTGACCACGACACACTGCACCACGACACACTCTGACCACGTCACACTCTGACCACGAACACACTCTGACCACGACACACTCTGACCACGACACACTCTGACCACGACACACTCTGACCACGTCACACTCTGACCACGTCACACTCTGACCACGACACACTCTGACCACGTCACACTGACCACGACACACTCTGACCACGACACACTCTGACCACGACACACTCTGACCACGACCACACTCTGACCACGACACACTGACCACGACACACTCTGACCACGACACACTCTGACCACGTCACACTGACCACGACACACACTGACCACGTCACACTGACCACGTCACACTCTGACCACGACACTCTGACCACGTCACACTCTGACCACACACACTCTGACCACGACACACTCTGACCACGTCACACTCTGACCACGACACACTCTGACCACGACACACTCTGACCACGACACACTCTGACCACGACACACTCTGACCACGACACACTCTGACCACGTCACACTCTGACCACGACACACTCTGACCACGACACACTCTGACCACGACACACTCTGACACGACTGACCACGACACACTCTGACCACGACACACTCTGACCACGACACACTCTGACCACGACACACTCTGACCACGACACACTCTGACCACGACACACTCTGACCACGACACACTCTGACCACGTCACACTCTGACCACGTCACACTCTGACCACGTCACACTCTTGACCACGACACACTCTGACCACGACACACTCTGACCACGTCACTCTGACCACGACACACTCTGACCACGTCACACTCTGACCACGTCACACACTGACCACGACACACACTGACCACGACACACTCTGACCACGACACTCTGCCCACGACACACTCTGACCACGACACACTCTGACCACGTCACACTCTGACCACGTCACACTCTGACCACGTCACACTCTGACCACGACACACACTCTGACCACGTCACACTCTGACCACGACACACTCTGACCACGACACTCTGCCCACGACACACTGCCCACGACCACGACACACTCTGCCCACGTCACACTCTGACCACGTCACACTCTGACCACGTCACACACTCTGACCACGTCACACTCTGACCACGACACACTCTGACCACGACACTCTGCCCACGTCTCACTCTGACCACGACACACTCTGACCACGTCACACTCTGACCACGTCACACTCTGACCACGTCACTCTGACCACGACACACTCTGACCACGACACACACTGACCACGACACACTCTGACCACGACACACTCTGACCACGTCACACTCTGACCACGTCACACTGACCACGACACACTGACCACGTCACACTCTGACCACGTCACACTCTGACCACGACACACTCTGACCACGACACACTCTGACCACAGACACTTTGACACACTCTGACCACGACACACTCTGACCACGACACACTCTGACCACGACACACTGACCACGACACACTCTGACCACGACACACACTGACCACGACACACTCTGACCACGTCACACTCTGACCACGACACACTCTGACCACGACACACTCTGACCACGACACACTCTGACCACGACACACTGACCACGACACACTCTGACCACGTCACACTGACCACGACACACTCTGACCACGTCACACTGACCACGACACACTCTGACCACGACACACTCTGACCACGACACACTCTGACCACGACACACTCTGACCACGTCACACTGACCACGACACACTCTGACCACGACACACTCTGACCACGACACACTCTGACCACGTCACACTGACCACGACACACTGACCACGTCACACTGACCACGTCACACTCTGACCACGACACACTGACCACGACACACTCTGACCACGACACACTCTGACCACGACACACTCTGACCACGACACACTCTGACCACGACACACTCTGACCACGACACACTCTGACCACGTCACACTCTGACCACGTCACACTCTGACCACGTCACACTCTGACCACGACACACACTCTGACCACGACACACTCTGACCACGACACACTCTGACCACGACACACTCTGACCACGACACACTCTGACCACGACACACTCTGACCACGACACACTCTGCCCACGACACACTTGCCCCACGTCTCACTCTGACCACGTCACACTCTGACCACGTCACACTCTGACCACGACACACTCTGACCACGACACACTCTGACCACGTCACACTCTGACCACGTCACACTCTGACCACGTCACACTCTGACCACGACACACTGACCACGACACACTGACCACGACACACTCTGACCACGACACACTGACCACGACACACTCTGACCACGTCACACTGACCACGACACACTCTGACCACGACACACTCTGCCCACGACACACTCTGCCCACGACACACTCTGCCACGACACACTCTGACCACGTCACACTCTGACCACGTCACACTCTGACCACGTCACACTCTGACCACACGGACACACTCTGACCACGACACACTCTGACCACGTCACACTCTGACCACGACACACTCTGACCACGACACACTCTGACCACGTCACACTCTGACCACGTCACACTCTGACCACGTCACACTCTGACCACGACACACTCTGACCACGACACACTCTGACCACGACACACTCTGACCACGACACTCTGACCAGACACTCTGACCACGTCACACTCTGACCACGTCACACTCTGACCACGACACACTCTGACCACGACACACTCTGACACACGACACACTCTGACCACGACACACTCTGACCACGACACTCTGCCCACGACACTCTGCCCACGACACACTCTGCCCACGTCTCACTCTGACCACGTCACACTCTGACCACGTCACACTCTGACCACGACACACTCTGCCCACGTCTCACTCTGACCACGACACACTCTGACCACGTCACACTCTGACCACGTCACACTCTGACCACGTCACACTGACCACGTCACACTGACCACGACACACTCTGACCACGACACACTGACCACGACACCACTCTGACTGACCACACACACTCTGACCACGTCACACTCTGACCACGTCACACACTGACCACGACACACTGACCACGTCACACTCTGACCACGACACACTCTGACCACGACACACTCTGACCACGACACACTCTGACCACGACACACTCTGACCACGACACACTCTGACCACGACACACTCTGCCCACGACACACTCTGCCCACGTCTCACTCTGACCACGTCTCACTCTGACCACGTCACACTCTGACCACGTCACACTCTGACCACGACACACTCTGACCACGACACACTCTGACCACGACACACTCTGACCACGTCACTCTGACCACGTCACACTCTGACCACGTCACACTCTGACCACGACACACTGACCACGACACACTGACCACGACACACTCTGACCACGTCACACTGACCACGACACACTCTGACCACGACACACTCTGCCCACGACACACTCTGACCACGACACCACACTGACCACGACACACTCTGACCACGACACACTCTGACCACGTCACACTCTGACCACGTCACACTCTGACCACTCGACCACACTCTGACCACGACACACTCTGACCACGACACACTCTGACCACGACACTCTGCCCACGACACACTCTGCCCCACGACACACTCTGACCACGTCACACTCTGACCACGTCACACTCTGACCACGACACACTCTGACCACGACACACTCTGACCACGACACTCTGCCCACGACACTCTGCCCACGACACACACTCTGCCCACGTCTCACTCTGACCACGTCACACTCTGACCACGTCACACTCTGACCACGTCACACTCTGACCACGTCACACTCTGCCCACGACACACTCTGCCCACGACACACTCTGCCCACGACACACTCTGCCCACGACACTCTGCCCACGTCTCACTCTGACCACGACACACTCTGACCACGTCACACTCTGACCACGTCACACTCTGACCACGTCACACTGACCACGTCACACTGACCACGACACACTCTGACCACGACACACTGACCACGACACACTCTGACCACGACACACTCTGACCACGTCACACTCTGACCACGTCACACTGACCACGACACACTGACCACGTCACACTCTGACCACGTCACTCTGACCACGACACACTCTGACCACGTCACACTCTGACCACGTCACACTCTGACCACGACACACACTCTGACCACGACACACTCTGACCCACGACACACTCTGACCACGACACACACTGACCACGTCACTCTGACCACGTCACACTCTGACCACGTCACACTGACCACGACACACTCTGACCACGTCACACTCTGACCACGACACACTCTGACCACGTCACACTCTGACCACGACACACTGACCACGACACACTGACCACGACACACTCTGACTGACCACGACACTCTGCCCACGTCACACTCTGCCCACGTCACACTCTGACCACGTCACACCTGACCACGTCACACTCTGACCACGTCACACTCTGACCACGACACACTCTGACCACGACCACACACTCTGACCACGTCACACTCTGACCACGACACACTCTGACCACGACACACTCTGACCACGACACACTCTGACCACGACACACACTCTGACCACTCGACCACGACACACTCTGACCACGACACACTCTGACCACGACACACTCTGACCACGACACACTCTGACCACGACACACTCTGACCACGACACACTCTGACCACGTCACACTCTGACCACGTCACACTCTGACCACGACACACGTCACACTCTGACCACGACACACCCTGACCACGACACACTCTGACCACCACTGTCCATTGTGTCCCAACATTGTCCATGTGTCCAATATTGTCCATATGTCCAACACTGTCCAACATTGTCCATGTGTCCAACACTGTCCATGTGTCCAACACTGTCCATATGTCCAACACTGTCCCAACACTGTCAATGTGTCCAACACTGTCCATGTGTCCAACCACTGTCCAACACACTGTCCATGTGTCCAACACTGTCCATGTGTCCAACACTGTCCAACACTGTCCATGTGTCCAACACTGTCCAACATTGTCCATGTGTCCAACACTGTCCATGTGTCCAACAATGTCCAACACTGTCAATGTGTGTCCAACACTGTCCAACACCTGTCCATGTGTCCAACACTGTCCATGTGTCCAACACCTGTCCAACACTGTCAATGTGTCACACACTGTCCAACACTGTCCATGTGTCCAACACATGTCCATGTGTCCAACACGTCCAACACTGTCCATGTCCAACACCCAACACTGTCCATGTGTCCAATATGTCCATGTGTCCAACACTGTCCATGTGTCCAACACTGTCCATGTGTCCAACCTGTCCAACACTGTCCAACACTGTCCATGTGTGTCCAACACTGTCCATGTGTCCAACACTGTCCATGTGTCCAAACACTGTCCAACATTGTCCATCCCCCACTGTCCAACACTGTCCATGTGTCCAACCACTGGTCCAACACTGTCCAACAGTGTCCAACACTGTCAATGTGTCCAACACTGTCCATGTGTCCAACACTGTCCAAACACTGTCAATGTGTCCAACACTGTCCTGTCCATGTGTCCCAAACACTGTCCATGTGTCCACACACTGTCCACACTGTCATGTGTCCAACACTGTCCTTGGGTCCAACACTGTCCATGTGTCCAACACTGTCAAACACGTCCATGTGTCCAACACTGTGCCATGGTCCAACACTGTCCATGTGTCCCAACACTGTCCAACACTGTCCAATGTGTCAACACTGTCCATGTATACAAACCATATGTCCAGCTGTTTTAATTTCAGCAGAGGAGAGCCGAATGTTATGAAGAGCGCGAGCAAACACATTAACCAGTACATACATATATACCCACCACACCATACACATTTACATACATATATATATACACACACACACACACACATACACCCACACATAGCCCACGCAACATACCAGGCACACATTAACATACATATATCACATACACACTACATACTATACACGACACACCACACACACACACATCACATACATATATCACGACACACACATACACATTACATACATATACACACACACACTTTACATACACATATATAGACAAACACATACACATTACATACATATATCCACATTACACACACACAACACACACACACAAAATTACATACATATAGACACCACACCACACCCACACAGCTCAGGAGTACCTTGTTGGTTCTTGGTGGGAGTGATCCCGGTTCGAGGTTGGTCACTGCTCCAACACCTCACATGTCCTTCTCTAGACTCCGCATGAAAACACACGGAGCACATCCCGCCCTGAAACAGAGCGTACACAGAGAGTGAGTTACTACATGAAGTACTACAAGTCCC
This sequence comes from Periophthalmus modestus, assembly GCA_019594935.1. Lineage (NCBI taxonomy): Eukaryota > Metazoa > Chordata > Actinopteri > Gobiiformes > Gobiidae > Periophthalmus > Periophthalmus modestus. The sequence goes on from JAIEZT010001342.1 coordinate 124,815, forward strand.
CAGCAAGGCACCAACACTATGGGGACCAGTAATACATTAGCAGTAGCAGTAGGTATTAGTTGTCATGTCAGCTTAGTAGTATGAGTTGCAGTAGCAGTAGTAATCTGTCAGCCAGTAGTATTAGTTGCAGCAGTCTTAGTTGTAGTAGCAGCGAGGTGGGTTGTCTTGAAGTCAGTATAGTTGCTAGTAGCAGTCTTGAGCAGTCGCTAGTTAGCTGTTAGTAGTATTGCCGTTAGTATTTCGTTGCAGTTAGCAGTATTAGCAGTAGCACAAGTAGGTTCTCAGTTATTGGCAGTCAGTACTGTTAGGTATATTCCCCACCGTGATAACTGCGGATGGAACCAGGGATGAGGATAAGGTGCAGGCATACAACGAGTCTTGGGAGGCTTCGGAAACAAGATGTCGGTTGGTGACCCAGTCTCCGCCCCCCTGCTACGATGTAGTGCCGGGGCCTGTGTGAGGTTATACCTCAAGGAGAGGGCGCATCCAGGCGTCAATGGGGCTGTAGCCCACAGGACGTGGGGCTGGGGAATGGCCTGCAGAAGAAGAAGAAAAGAAGAGAAGAACGAAGAGAGCTGAGTCACACCAAGCATCGGGGAATGTCATGTTGTTTTGTTTTAGTGTTACTGAGAGTGGAAACATTAATATGTTACTGCTCCACACTCCACCCTGCTCCTCCACCGGTCCACCTGCTCCTTCCGCTGTCCACCTTAGCGCCTCCAAGTCCACCTGCAGCCGTCACCTGTCACCTGTCTCCATCTCCATCCATCTGCCCCTACACCTGTCCACCTGCCTCCTCACACTATGCCCATATCACCTAGTGTCCACTTGTGCCTCACTGTCCTCCATCTCCCTCCATCTGCCCCTCCACTCGTCCCACCTGCTCCTCCACCTGTGCCCTTCCACCTGTCCACCTACAACCTCAACTGCTCCTACAGGTGGCTAGGACTCACTGGTAGTGCCATGGGGTGGAGGCGCCGTGGGGTGGTAGGGACGCCGGAGAGAGCGTGGTCTGATACCTAAGGAGAGGTTCCGCCACCTTGGTGGTGTGGTAGCTCCTGGTGGGACGAGCGGCTGGGCTGGTACGGCCTGAGGCGATTTGGAGCGGTGCGTACGGATGAGTAATTGCCTCTGTGTTGTACCTGAGACAAGAACAGACGTAGTTAAAGTAGGTATGCACCAGGGAGGTAGGAGGAGGAGGAGGAGAGGGAGGAGGAGGAGGAGCGAGAGGCGAGGAGGAGGAGTGAGGAGGGAGGACCGAGGGAGGAGGAGGCGGAGGACGAGGGAGGAGGAGGAGCGAGAAGGCAGGAGGAGAGGGAGGAGGAGGAGGAGGAGGAGGAGGAGGGGAGGGGGAGGAGGAGCTGAGAGGGAGGAAGGCGCGTACTGCTGTCCGTGTGTAACTGAGACAAGAAAAG
>JAIEZT010001342.1:126329-178829 GCA_019594935.1 Periophthalmus modestus
AGGCACGAGCCACGAGGCACTAGGCCGCCACGATGGCACGAGACACCAGGCGAGCACGAGGCACGAGCCACGAGGCACGAGCCACGAGCCACGAGCCACGAGCAAGAGACACGAGCCACGAGACGAGGCACGGAGACGACGCAAGAGCCACGAGACACGAACGAGCCACGAGGCACCGAGGGACGAGACACGAGCCACGAGGCACGAGCGCACGAGGCACGAGCCACGAGGGACGAGGCACGAGGCACGAGCCACGAGGCACGAGGGGACGAGCCACGAGGGACGAGGCGACGGGCACGAGCCACGAGGCACCAGCCCACGGACGAGCCACGAGACGAGACACGAGACACGGAGACGAGGCACGAGCCACGAGGCACGAGCACCGAGGCACGAGCCACGAGACGAGCCACGAGATACGAGACACGAGACGAGACACGAGACGAGACACAAGGCACGAGGCACGAGACACAAGGCACGAGCCCGAGGCACCTAGCCACGAGACAGACACGACGAGACGAGACACGAGACCACGAGGCACGAGGTACGAGCCACGAGCCACGAGAACACCGAGACAGAGGCACAAGTCAACGAGGCACGAGCCGAGACACGAGCCACGAGGGCCACGAGACACGGAGACGAGACCACCGAGCCACGAGCCGAGACACACGAGCCACGAGGCACGAGCCACGAGCCACGAGCCACGAGCCACGAGGCACGGACGAGACACGAGACGAGACACGAGCGCACGAGGCACGAGACACGAGCCACAAGACACGAGGCACGAGACGAGCAACGGAGACACAGAGACACGAGCTCCACGTCTGGACCAAAAGAGACTCAGCCTGAAGTACGAGCAGGAGTAATAGTCGTAGAACTAGTACTAGTAGTAGTAGTAGTAGCATCAGCAGCAGTAGTAGTAGTAGTAGTACTAGTTAGTAGAGAGTAGTACTAGAACGTAGTAGTAGTAGTAGTTCGTGTGTAACACAGACACAGACACCAGGGGCTGAGTCAGATCATCTTTTATTCACATGAAACATTTTGTGTAAACCAAAGACGTGAAAATGAATAAAAACTTTCACCCAAGACGAAAAAAACAAAGAAGCAGAAACTCAGTGCTCCAGGCGTCCAGGAACCTGCAGAGAAGAGACGGGTTTAGACCAGGACTCACCGGGACTCAACCGGGACTGAAGCGGGTCTAAACCGGGACTCAACCGGGACTCAACCGGGACTCAACCGGGACTCAACCGGAACTCAACCGGAACTCAACCGGGACTCAACCGGGACTTAAACGGGACTCAACCGGGACTCAACCGGGACTCAACCGGGACTCAACCGGACTAAACCGGGACTGAAACCGGGTCTAAACCGGGTCTAAACCGGGACTAAACCGGGACTAAACCGGGACTAAACCGGACTAAACCGGGACTAAACCGGGACTAAACCGGGACTAAACCGGGACTAAAGCGGGAATAAAGCGGGACTAAGCCGGGACTAAACCGGGTCCTAAACCGGGACTACACCGGGACTCAACCGGACTCAACCGGGACTCAACCGGGACCTCAACCGGGACTCAACCGGGACTCTAAAACCGGGACTAAACCGGGTCTAAACAACCGGGTCTAAACCGGCCGGACTTAACCGGACTCAACCGGGACTAAACCGGGACTAAACGGGGACTAAACCGGAACTCAACCGGGACTAAACCGGGACTAAACCGGGACTAAAACCGGGTCTAAAACCGGACTCAACCGAACTCAACCGGGACTAAACCAGAACTCAACCGGGACTAAACCGGGACTAAAACGGGACTAAACCGGAAACTCAACCGGGACTAAACCGGGACTAAAACCGGGACTAAAACCGGGTCTAAAACCGGGCTAAACTAAACCGGGACTAACCGGGGACTAAACCGGGTCTAAACCGGGTCTAAACCGGGGACTAAACCCGGGACTCAACCGGGACTCAACCGGGGACTAAACCGGGTCTAAACCGGGACTAAACCGGGACTAAACCGGGACTAACCGGGACTAAACCGGGACTAAAACCGGACTAAACGGGGTCTAAACCGGGACTCAACCGGAACTCAACCGGGACTAAACCGGGACTAAACCGGGACTAAACCGGGACTAAAACCGACTAAACCGGGTCTAAACCGGGACTAAACCGGGACTAAACCGGGACTAAACCGGGACTAAACCGGGTCTAAACCGGGTCTAAACCGGGACTCAACCAGAACTCAACCGGACTAAACCGGGCCTAAACCGGGACTAAACCGGGGTCTCAGTCAGACCTGAGGTTGAGGATCTTCAGCTGGTCGTCCAGCTCCATTCGGACGATGCCGTCGCGTCTCCGTCGATGCTCAGGAGGACACCTGTCGCCTCTCTCGGTCTTCGCCCAGAATCACCTCACCTGAAATCACATTTATCTGTGACGACTTTTTTGTTTAGATTCAGTTTTGATCAGACGGGTTTCACACTTTTCTCAAACAAACACATGTGTGATGTTACATATATATTTTCACGGCCTGTGTCTCACTCGTGCTCAGTCCTTCGTTGGATTTTATAAAAACACATTATTCCAGACGTGTGACACAAATAAAAGTAATAATCTGAAACAAACTCTGTCACACAGACACTTCAGGATTCATCACATAAAACATAAAACAGACGATACAACAGAACACTTCACTTTGTCCTTCGCCCGACTCACATGAACCAGACTCTTTGTTCAGGAGAGAATCTGTCTCAGAGGAAGCATCCTGTTTGAACTGAGCCTCAATGATCTTTGCCTGTTTAAATCTGATGTGACAAACTCAGATTTAAACGTATTTTAACTAAATGTTTGTTCACAGTTTGAGTTTAACCAGGATCAGAATCACACTTTTGTTCTGACTCTGTTAAACTGCAGGACAAATTATAAAATACAAACTGTTACAGTACAAAAAGTTGTACTTGAGTAAAAAAACAGCCGTCGCTCTGCTGCTCCGGGGCTGAGGCTCACTCTGACCACGTCACACTGACCACGTCACACTGACCACGAAACACACTGACCACGACACACTCTGACCACGTCACACTGACCACGACACACTCTGACCACGTCACACTGACCACGGACACACTGACCACGTCACACTCTGACCACCAGACACTCTGACCACGTCACACTGACCACGACACACTTCTGACCACGTCACACTCTGACCACGACACACTCTGACCACGAACAACCTGACCACGACACACTCTGACCACGTCACACTGAACCACGACACACTCCTGACACGTCACACGTCCACCTGACCACACACACTCTGACCACGACACACTCTGACCACGACACACACTCTGACCACGACACACTCTGACCACGTCACAACTGACCACGACACACTCTGACCACGACACACTCTGACACGACACACTCTGACCACGACACACTCTGACCACGACACACTGACCACACGTCACACTGACCACGTCACACTCTGACCACGACACACTCTGACCACGACCACACTGACCACGACACACTCTGACCACGTCACACTCTGACCACGACACACTCTGACCACGACACACTCTGACCACGACACACTCTGACCACGACACACTCTGACCACGACACACTCTGACCACGTCACACTGACCACGACACACTCTGACCACGTCACACTGGGACCACGACACACTCTGACCACGACACACTCTGACCACGACACACTCTGACCACGTACACACTCTGACCACGTCACACTGACCACGTCACACCCTCTGACCACTGACACACTCTGACCACGTCACACTGACCACGACACACTGACCACGTCACACTGACCACGTCAGGTCCACTCTGACCACGACACTCTGACCACGTCACTCTCTGACCACGACACACTCTGACACGTCACGTCACACTCTGACCACGACACACTCTGACCACGACACACTCTGACCACGACACACTCTGACCACGACACACTCTGACCACGACACACTCTGACCACGTCACACTCTGACCACGACACACTCTGACCACGACACACTCTGACCACGACACACTCTGACCACGACACCTCTGACCACGAACACGACCACTCCTCTGACCACGACACCACGCTGCCCTGACCACTGGACCACACTCTGACCACGACACACTCTGACCACGACACACTCTGACCACGACACACTTCTGCCCCACGTCACACTCTGACCACGTCACACTCTGACCACGTCACACTCTGACCACGTCACACTCTGGACCACGAACACACTCTGACCACGACACACTCTGACACCACTGTCACTCTGACCCACGTCACACTCTGACCACGTCACACTCTGACCACGACACACACTGACCCACGACACACTCGGACCACGACACACTCTGACCACGACACTCTTCCACGACACACTCTGCCCACGACACACTCTGACCCACGTCACACTCTGACCACGTCACACTCTGACCACGTCACACTCTGACCACGACAACACTCTGACCACGACACACTCTGACCACGACACACTCTGACCACGACACACTCTGCCCACGACACTCTGCCCACGACACACTCTGCCCACGTCTCACTCTGACCACGTCACACTCTGACCACGTCACACTCTGACCACGTCACACTCTGACCACGACACACTCTGACCACGACACACTCTGCCCACGTCCACTCTGACCACGACACACTCTGACCACGTCACACTCTGACCACGTCACACTCTGACCACGTCACACTGACCACGACACACTCTGACCACGACACACTCTGACCACGACACACTCTGACCACGACACACTCTGACCACGTCACACTCTGACCACGTCACACTGACCACGACACACTGACCACGTCACACTCTGACCACGTCACACTCTGACCACGACACACTCTGACCCACGACACACTCTGACCACGACACACTCTGACCACGACACACTCTGACCACGACACACACTCTGACCACGACACACTGACCTGACCACGACACACTCTGACCACGACACACACTGACCACGACACACACTCTGACCCACGTCACACTCTCTGACCACGACACACTCTGACCACGACACACTCTGACCACGACACACTCTGACCACACACACTCTGACCACGACACACTCTGACCACGTCACACTGACCACGACCACCTCTGACCACGTCACTCTGACCACGACACACTCTGACCACGACACACACACTCTGACCACGACACACTCTGACCACGACACCACTCTGACCACGTCACACTGACCACGACACACTCTGACCACGACACACTCTGACCACGACACACTCTGACCACGTCACACTGACCACGACACACTGACCACGTCACACTGACCCGTCTCACACTCTGACCACGACACACTGACCACGACACACTCTGACCACGTCCACACTCTGACCACGACACACTCTGACCACGACACACTCTGACCACGACACACTCTGACCACGACACACTCTGACCACACGTCACACTCTGACCACGTCACACTCTGACCACGACACACTCTGACCACGACACACTCTGACCACGACACACTCTGACCACGACACACTCTGACCACGTCACACACTCTGACCACGACACACTCTGACCACGACACACTCTGACCACTCTGACACCCTCTGCCCACGTCACACTCTGACCACGTCACACTCTGACCACGTCACACACTCTGACCACGTCACACTCTGACCACGACACACTCTGACCACGACACACTCTGACCACGTCACTCTGACCACGTCACACTCTGACCACGTCACACTCTGACCCCGACACACTCTGACCACGACACACTGACCACGACACACTGACCACGTCACACACTGACCACGACACACTCTGACCACGTCACACTGACCACGACACACTCTGACCACGACACACTCTGACCACGACACACTCTGACCCACGACACACTCTGACCACCACGACCACACACTCTGACCACGTCACACTCTGACCACGTCACACTCTGACCACGTCACACTCTGACCACGTCACCACGACACACACACTCTGACCACGACACACTCTGACCACGACACACTCTGACCACGACACACTCTGACCACGTCACACTCTGACCACGTCACACTCTGACCACGTCACACTCTGACCACGACACACTCTGACCACGACACACTCTGACCACGACACACACACTGACCACCACGACACACTCTGACCACGACACACTCTGACCACGTCACACTGACCACTGACCACGACACACTCTGACCACGTCACACTCTGACCACGTCACACTCTGACCACGACACACTCTGACCACGACACACTCTGCCCACGTCACACTCTGACCACGTCACACTCTCTGACGACACACTCTGACCACGACACACTCTGCCCCACGTCACACTCTGACCACGTCTGACCACGTCACACTCTGACCACGTCACACTCTGACCACGACCACCACGTCACACTCTGACCACGACACACTGACCACGACACACTCTGACCACGACACACTCTGACCACGACACACTCTGACCACGTCACACTCTGACCACGTCACACTGACCACGACACGACACACTGACCACGTCACACTCTGACCACGACACAACACTCTGACCACGACACACACGACACACTGACCACGACACACTCTGACCACGACACACTCTGACCACGACACACTCTGACCACGACACACTCTGCACCACGACACACTCTGCCCACGTCTCACTCTGACCACGTCTCACTCCTGACCGTCACACTCTGACCACGTCACACTCTGACCACGACACACTCTGACCACGACACACTCTGACCACGACACACTCTGACCACGTCACTCTGACCACGTCACACTCTGACCACGTCACACTCTGACCACGACACACTGACCACGACACACTGACCACGACACTCTGACCACGTCACACTGACCACGACACACTCTCTGACCACGACACACTCTGCCCACGACACACTCTGACCACGACACACTCTGACCACGACACACTCTGACCACGACACACTCTGACCACGTCACACTCTGACCACGTCACACTCTGACCACGACACACTCTGACCACGACACACTGGCTGACCACGACACACTGACCCACGACACTCTGCCCACGACACTCTGCCCACGACACACTCTGACCACGTCACACTCTGACCACGTCACACTCTGACCACGACACACTCTGACCACGACACACTCTGACCACGACACACTCTGACCACGACACTCTGACCACGACACACACTCTGCCCACGTCACACTCTGACCACGTCACACTCTGACCACGTCACACTCTGACCACGTCACACTCTGACCACGTCACACTCTGACCACGTCACACTCTGCCCACGACACACTCTGCGGCCACACGACACACTCTGCCCACGTCACACTCTGCCCACGTCACACTCTGACCACGACACACTCTGACCACGTCACACTCTGACCACGTCACACTCTGACCACGTCACACTGACCACGTCACACTGACCACGTCACACACTCTGACACACGACCACACACACTGACCACGACACACTCTGACCACGACACACTCTGACCACGTCACACTCTGACCACGTCACACTGACCACGACACACTGACCACGTCACACTCTGACCACGTCACTCTGACCACGACACACTCTGACCACGTCACACTCTGACCACGTCACACTCTGACCACGACACACTCTGACCACGACACACTCTGACCACGACACACTCTGACCACGACACACACTGACCACGTCACTCTGACCACGTCACACTCTGACCACGTCACACTGACCACGACACACTCTGACCACGTCACACTCTGACCACGACACACTCTGACCACGTCACACTCTGACCACGACACACTGACCACGACACACTGACCACGACACACTCTGACCACGACACTCTGCCCACGACACACTCTGCCCACGTCACACTCTGACCACGTCACACTCTGACCACGTCACACTCTGACCACGTCACACTCTGACCACGACACCACTGACCACGACACACTCTGACCACGTCACACTCTGACCACGTCACACTGACCACGACACACTCTGACCACGACACTCTGACCACGACACACTCTGACCACGACACACTCTGCCCACGACACACTCTGACCACGACACACTCTGACCACGACACACTCTGACCACGACACACTCTGACCACGACACACTCTGACCACGTCACACTCTGACCACGTCACACTCTGACCACGTCACACTCTGACCACGACACACCCTGACCACGACACACTCTGACCACTGTCCATGTGTCCAACATTGTCCATGTGTCCAATATTGTCCATATGTCCAACACTGTCCAACATTGTCCATGTGTCCAACACTGTCCATGTGTCCAACACTGTCCATATGTCCAACACTGTCCAACACTGTCAATGTGTCTGACCACTGTCCATGTGTCCAACACTGTCCAACACTGTCCATGTGTCCAACACTGTCCATGTGTCCAACACTGTCCAACACTGTCCATGTGTCCAACACTGTCCAACATTGTCCATGTGTCCCAACACTGTCCATGTGTCCAACACTGTCCAACACTGTCAATGTGTCCAACACTGTCCAACACTGTCCATGTGTCCAACACTGTCCATGTGTCCAACACTGTCCAACACTGTCAATGTGTCCAACACTGTCCAACACTGTCCATGTGTCCAACACTGTCCATGTGTCCAACACTGTCCAAACACTGTCCATGTGTCCAACACTGTCCAACATTGTCCATGTGTCCAACACTGTCCATGTGTCCAACACTGTCCATGTGTCCAACACTGTCCAACACTGTCCAACATTGTCCATGTGTCCAACACTGTCCATGTGTCCAACACTGTCCATGTGTCCAAACCTGTCCAACATTGTCCATGTGTCCAACACTGTCCATGTGTCCAACACTGTCCAACACTGTCAATGTGTCCAACACTGTCAATGTGTCCAACACTGTCCATGTGTCCAACACTGTCCAACACTGTCAATGTGTCCAACACTGTCCATGTGTCCAACACTGTCCATGTGTCCAACACTGTCCAACACTGTCAATGTGTCCAACACTGTCCATGTGTCCAACACTGTCCATGTGTCCAACACTGTCCAACACTGTCCATGTGTCCACACTGTCCATGTGTCCAACACTGTCCATGTGTCCAACACTGTCCAACACTGTCCATGTGTCCAACACTGTCCATGTTACACCAATGTCCAGCTGTTTAATTTCCAGAGCCGATTCATTTATGAAGAGCGAGAACACATACACATTACATACATATATACACACACACATACACATTACATACATATATATATACACACACACACACACATACACACACACATACACGCACACATACACGCACACATTACATACATATATACACACACACATTACATACATATACACACACACACACACACACACATAACATACATATATACACACACACACACATACACATTACATACATATACACACACACACATTACATACATATATAGACACACACATACACATTACATACATATATACACATTACACACACACACACACACACACACATTACATACATATAGACACACACACACACACACATTCAGGAGTACCTTGTTGTTCTTGGTGGGAGTGACCGGTTCGAGGTGGTCACTGCTCACACTCACCACCTTCTCCGACTCCTGCATGAACACGGAGCACATCCCGCCCTGAAACAGAGTACACAGAGTGAGTACTACATGAAGTACTACAAGTACCAGCAGCACCAACATATGGGACAGTAATAACAGTAGCAGTAGTATTAGTTGTAGTAGCAGTAGTATTAGTTGCAGTAGCAGTAGTAGCAGTAGTATTAGTTGCAGCAGTATTAGTTGTAGTAGCAGTAGTGTTAGTATTGCAGTAGTAGTATTAGTTGCAGTAGCAGTATTAGCAGTAGCAGTAGTGTTAGTAGTATTGCAGTAGTATTAGTTGCAGTAGCAGTATTAGCAGTAGCAGTAGTGTTCTCAAGTATTGCAGTAGTACTGTAGTATATTCACCGTGATACTGCGGATGACTCCAGTCTGACCCATCAGGTCCATAAACGAGTCTTTGACTCGGACCAGGATGTCGGTGGTGACCCAGTCTCCGCCCCCCTGCTCGATGTTGGAGCCCGGCGTGTGAGGGTTATACCCTCCAGGAGAGGGCGCTCCAGGCGTCATGGGGCTGTAGCCCACAGGACTGGGGCTGGGACTGGCCTGAAGAAGAAGAAGAAAAGAAGAAGAAGAAGAAGAAGAGAGCTGAGTAAACACCACGGGGAATGTTCCATGTTTGTGTTTTAGTTTACTGAGAGCTGGACATAATATGTTTATCTGCTCCACCTCCACCTGCTCCTCCACCTGTCCACCTGCTCCTCCACCTGTCCACCTGCCCCTCCACCTGTCCACCTGCACCTCCACCTGTCCACCTGCTCCTCCATCTCCCTCCATCTGCCCCTCCACCTGTCCACCTGCTCCTCCACTTGCCCCTCCACCAGTCCACTTGTGCCTCCACCTGCTCCTCCATCTCCCTCCATCTGCCCCTCCACCTGTCCACCTGCTCCTCCACCTGTGCCTCCACCTGTCCACCTACACCTCCACCTGCTCCTCCAGGTGGTAGGACTCACCTGGTAGGCCATGGGGGAGGGCGTGGGGTGGTAGGACGCCGGAGAGTGCGTGTTCTGATATCCTACAGGAGAGGGCGCCACCTGGTGGTGGTAGCTCTGGGGGCTGGGGCTGGGCTGGTACGAGCCCTGAGGCGAGGGCGCGGCGTACGGAGAGTACTGCTCCGTGTTGTACCTGAGACAAGAACAGGACAGAGTTAAAGAGGTCTGACCATGGAGGAGGAGGAGGAGGAGGAGGAGGAGGAGGAGGAGGAGAGGGAGGGAGGAGGAGGAGGAGGAGGAACAGGGAGGAGGAGGAGGAGGAGAGGGAGGGAGGAGGAGGAGAGGAGAGGAGGAGGAGGGAGGAGGAGGAGGAGGAGGAGGAGGAGGAGGAGGAGGAGGAGGAGGAGGAGAGGGAGGAGGAGAGTACTGCTCCGTGTTGTACCTGAGACAAGAACAGGACAGAGTTAAAGAGGTCTGACCATGGAGGAGGAGGAGGAGAGGGAGGGAGGAGGAGGAGAGGAGGGGAGAGGGGGGAGGAGAGTAGGGAGGCTCCGTGTTGAGGAGGACAGAGTTAAAGAGGGAGGAGGAGGAGGGGAGGAGGAGGAGGAGGGAGGGAGGAGGAAAGGGAGGAGGAGGAGGAGAGTAGTACTGCTCCGTGTTGTACCTGAGACAAGAACAGGACAGAGATAAAGAGGTCTGACCATGGGAGGAGGAGGAGGAGAGGGGGGAGAGGGAGGAGGAGAGGGGGGAGAGGGAGGAGGAGGAGAGGTCTGACCACCGAGGAGGAGGAGGGAGGAGGAGGGAGGAGAGGGGGGAGGGAGAGGAGAGGGAGGAGAGGGAGGAGGAGGAGGAGGAGGAGGAGGAGGAGAGTACTGCTCCGTGTTGTACCTGAGACAAGAACAGGACAGAGTTAAAGAGGTCTGACCATGGAGGAGGAGGAGGAGGAGAGGGAGGAGAGGGAGGAGGAGAGGTCTGACCACCGAGGAGGAGGAGGAGAGGGAGGAGAGGGGGGAGAAGAGGAGAGGGAGGAGGAGGAGAGGGAGGAGGAGAGTACTGCTCCGTGTTGTACCTGAGACAAGAACAGGACAGAGTTAAAGAGGTCTGACCATGGAGGAGGAGGAGAGGGGGGAGGAGGAAAGGGAGGGGAGGAGTGGGGGAGGAGGAGGAGGAGGAGGGGGGGGGGGGACCAGGGGCAGGAGGTGGAGGAGTATTGTAGTAGTAATAATAGTAGTAGTACTGGTAGTAACAGCAGTACTGACATGGCGGGCGTTCCTGGCGTCTGGGGGTTGTACTGCGGGTTGACCTGGGGGGACGGGGCCTCTGGGTACCCGGGCGTCTGAGGGTTTGGGGTGGAGCCGTATCCCTGAGGAGACGGAGACGGCTCGTCATCGTAACCAAAGTCGTACTCCTCATCGTTCCTTTAAACAAAGAAGAGAGGAGGAAGAGGAGGAAGAGAGGAGAGAAGGAGGAGTGAGAGAGAGGAGAGGGAGAAAGAGGGAGGAGGAGAGGGATGAAAGGGAGCAAGAAAGGAGACAAGAGAAAAGGAGTGAAAGAAAGGAAAAGGAGAAAACAGAGGCAGGAGAGGGGAGAGGAAGAAAAGAGAGAGAGAGATTATTTTCTGTCTTGGATCATTTCAGTTCTTGGGTCCTGCAGCGGGGTGTCCACCGCAGAGGGGGTGTGTGGTGCAGTACTGACTCTCACCTGCAGAGGGGGTGTGGTGCAGTACTGACTCTCACCTGCAGAGGGTGTGTGGTGCAGTACTGACTCACCTACAGAGGGGGTGTGGTGCAGTACTGACTCTCACCTGCAGAGGGTGTGTGGTGCAGTACTGACTCTCACCTGCAGAGGGGGTGTGTGGTGCAGTACTGACTCTCACCTGCAGAGGGGGTGTGTGGTGCAGTACTGACTCTCACCTGCAGAGGGGGTGTGTGGTGCAGTACTGACTCTCACCTGCAGAGGGTGTGTGGTGCAGTACTGACTCTCACCTGCAGAGGGTGTGTGGTGCAGTACTGACTCTCACCTGCAGAGGGTGTGTGGTGCAGTACTGACTCTCACCTGCAGAGGGGGTGTGTGGTGCAGTACTGACTCTCACCTGCAGAGGGGTTGTATGGTACAGTACTGACTCTCACCTGGGGGGGGGGGGGGGGGGGGTGTTTGGTGCAGTTCTGCTGGCTCTCACCTGGAGGGGGTGTTGGGGTTGTTGGGGTCCCAGGCTCCGCTCTGACCCGGGGTCCTGTTCCCATCATGCAGTGGGGTCTGGGAGCCGTAGTGCGGCGTGCGGTTCCCTGTCGGACACGTTAGCTTCATGTTAGCTTCATGTTAGCTTCGCGTTATAAATATAAAAACAGGAAAGTGGCGTTATTCCCCTGACCGTCGTGGAGCGGCGTTTGCGAGCCATACATGGGCGTTCGGGACCCGGTGCCGTACATCGGCGTCTGGGAGCCGTACATCGGCGTGCGGCTGTGAGCTGATGTCATGCCGCCCTGTCGCTTCGCCCCCCTGTGGACAAAGAGGACAGTGCAGGTTTAAGTCTCCTTTCTCCTACAGTTTAAATAAAGTGTAATTCCTCCGTACGTAGTGGTGAGGCGCTGTCTGTCCACAGAGATGGTCTGACACGTCGAGTGCAGCTCCACACGAGCCGTCGACTCTGTGGCGTCCTTCACCACCCCAATGTACCCTGGGAAATGTAGTAAAACACAATATAACCACAATGTACCCTGGGAAATGTAGTAAAACACAATATAACCACAATGTACCCTGGGAAATGTATTAAAACACAATATAACCACAATGTACCCTGGGAAATGTAGTAAAACACAATATAACCTCAATGTACCCTGGGAAATGTAGTTAAAACACAATATAACCTTAGCCAATGTACCCTGGGAAATGTAGTAAAACACAATTAAACCCAAAGTACCCTGGGAAATGTAGTAAAACACAATATAACCTCAATGTACCCTGGGAAATGTAGTAAAACACATATAACCTCAATGTACCCTGGGAAACCCTTAAACACAATATAACCCCAATGTACCCTGGGAAATGTAGTAAAACACAATATAACCTCAATGTACCCTGGGAAATGTAGTAAAACAGAATATAACCCCAATGTACCCTGGGAAATGTAGTAAAACACAATATAACCACAATGTACCCTGGGAAATGTAGTAAAACAGAATATAACCTCAATGTACCCTGGGAAATGTAGTAAAACAGAATATAACCCCAATGTACCCTGGGAAATGTAGTAAAACACAATATAACCACAATGTACCCTGGGAAATGTAGTAAAACAGAATATAACCACAATGCAGACTTCACACAGAAAGGTGCAGCAGTGGTATGTGGTGTCAGTCAGAGATGACCCTTAGCCTGACCTTTGCCCTGGGAGATGACCCTTAGCCTGACCTTTGCCCTGGGAGATGACCCTTAGCCTGACCTTTGTCCTGGGAGATGACCCTTAGCCTGACCTTTGTATGGGCCCTGGGAGATGACCCTTAGCCTGACCTTTGTATGGGCCCTGGGAGATCCGCACAGTTTGACCAATCAGCTCGTTGTCTCTTCGTCCTCGGCCGCGTCCCATTCCTCCAGCTCCGCCTCCTCGCTGCTGCGCTCCTACAACAGACGACAGTTTAGACTCCTCCTCCTCCATTCACCTCCTCCCACCACCTCCCACCTCCTCCTCCTGTGTGCTGTAGTAGTACAAGTAGTAGTAGTAGTAGTAGTAGTAGTAGTAGTAGTAGTACTCACCTCCTCCTCCGTGGTGCACGGAGCTGTAGTAGTAATAGTAGTAGTAGTAGTAGCAGTAGTAGCAGTAGTAGTAGTAGTACTCACCTCCTCCTCCGTGGTGCATGGGGCTGTAGTAGTAGTAGCAGTAGTCAGTAGTAGTAGCAGTAGTAGTACTCACCTCCTCCTCCGTGGTGCATGGGGCTGTAGTAGTAGTAGTTAGTAGTAGTAGTAGTAGTAGTAGTAGTAGTAGTAGTAGTAGTAGTAGTAGTAGTAGTAGTAGTAGTAGTAGTAGTACTCACCTCCTCCTCCGTGGTGCATGGGGCTGTAGTGTAGTAGTAGTAGTAGTAGTAGTAGTAGTAGTACTCACCTCCTCCTCCGTGGTGCATGGGGCTGTAGTAGTAGTAGTAGTAGTAGTAGTAGTAGTAGTAGTAGTACTCACCTCCTCCTCCGTGGTGCATGGGGCTGTAGTAGTAGTAGTAGTAGTAGTAGTAGTAGTAGTAGTAGTAGTAGTAGTAGTAGTAGTAGTAGTAGTAGTAGTAGTACTCACCTCCTCCTCCGTGGTGCATGGGGGCTGTAGTAGTTAGTAGTAGTAGTAGTAGAGTAGTAGTAGTAGTAGTAGTAGTAGTAGTAGTAGTAGTAGTAGTAGTACTCACCTCCTCCTCCGTGGTGCATGGGGCTGTAGTAGTAGTAGTAGTAGTAGTAGTAGTACTCACCTCCTCCTCCGTGGTGCATGGGGCTGCTGATCCTGGGGCTCATTGGGGCGAATCCTCCCACAGTGAAGTTGGTGACGTCTCGAGGCTTCAGACAGAAACAGGACGTGTTAAACACGACACACGTCAACATGTAAAGGTCATGTGTGTGTGGAGTGTGACCTTTGACCCGCCGGCGAGGACCAGGTGCCTCGTTTTACAAACAAACATCCCTCCGTTTTCCACCAGCTTCTTACAGTGAAGAAAAGCAAATCCTCTGAACAGGTGTCTGATCTCGCCCTCCCGGCCCTGGGACAAAACAAAACACATCAGGTCATTTACACAACACCTCGGGTCATCCACACGGCACATCAGGTCATCCACACGGCACAACAGGTCCACATCCACAGGTCATCCACACGGCAGGTCATCCACACGCCACATCAGGTCAGTCATCCACACATCCACATCATCAGTCATCCACACGCCACATCAGGTCATCCACACGCCACATCAGGTCATCCACACGCCACATCAGGTCATCCACACGCCACATCAGGTCATCCACACGCCACATCAGATCATCCACACGGCACAACAGGTCATCCACACGCCGCCTCGTGTCATTTACACAACACCTCAGGTCATCCACAAAGGTCTTTCACACGGGTCATCCACTCGCTGCCTCAGGTCAATTACACAATAACCCCCCACTGGGGGGCGCTCCACAGACACACTCACATGTGTGTGTTTGACAGACTAATGTCATAATGCCTTATTGTGTGCGGCCCGTCGATCCCTCTTACCCATAATGCTTTGGTGTCTTACCGAGTGCGGCCCGTCGATGACCTTGACGATGTCCTTCACGTGGATGTTGTTCTGCTCAGAGTCCAGGGCCACGGCGAAGCGGTTGTCCTTCCTCCGGTTCACAGCTTGGTGGCGCACTGTCAGGACTTTACCGTGCATGTTCAACACCTGAGGAAGTCACATGTCTGTCAGTGGGACTTTAGTATCGATACCTAAACACGAGGGTCTAGTATCGATACCTAAACACGAGGGTCTAGTATCGATACCTAAACACGAGGGTCTAGTATCGATACCTAAACACGAGGGTCTAGTATCGATACCTAAACACGAGGGTCTAGTATCGATACCTAAACACGAGGGTCTAGTATCGATACCTAAACTATCTGACACACACAGGGAGGGCATCTGACACACAGGGAGGGCATCTGACTCACAGGGAGGGCATCTGACTCACACAGGGAGGGCATCTGACTCACAGGGAGGGCATCTGACTCACAGGAGGGGGCATCTGACTCACAGGGAGGGCATCTGACTCACAGGGAGGGCATCTGACACACAGGGAGGGCATCTGACTCACAGGGAGGGCATCTGACTCACAGGGAGGGCATCTGACTCACAGGGAGGGCATCTGACTCACAGGGAGGGCATCTGGGTGTTCGTACCTGGAAAGTCTCCCTCTCGAGCCTGACGATGACCCCTACAGTCTGAGGGTCTAACTGCACCAGCTCGCCCCACTCGTGCTGGCCGCCCGCGTCCACGCCAGACGCTGTCTCCGAGCACAGCTGCAGGTCTCTGGGAAGGACCTTCAACTACAGATACAGAGACCGGGTTTAGACCGGGTTTAGACCGGGTTTAGACCTGGTTTAGACCTGGTTTAGACCTGGTTTAGTCCTGGTTTAGTCCTGGTTTAGACCTGGTTTAGTCTGGTTTAGTCCTGGTTTAGTCCTGGTTTAGTCCTGGTTTAGATCTGGTTTAGACTGGTTTAGTCCGGGTTTAGTCCTGGTTTAGTCCTGGTTTAGTCCTGGTTTAGTGCTGGTCTAGTCCTGGTTTAGACCTGATTTAGACCTGGTTTAGACCTGGTTTAGTCCTGGTTTAGACCTGGTTTAGTCCTGGTTTAGTCCTGGTTTAGATCTGGTTTAGACCTGGTTTAGTCCTGGTTTAGTCCTGGTTTAGTCCTGGTTTAGTCCTGGTTTAGTGCTGGTTTAGTCCTGGTTTAGACCTGGTTTAGACCTGGTTTAGTCCTGGTTCAGTCTTGGTCTTGTACCTCGTGCATGGTCAGGTCTGAGAACAGAATCACAAAGTTCTCTTCAACTCTGACGATGAGGCCGGTGTCGCCTTCGTATCGTCCAGCGATGACCTTCACGTGATCGCCCATCCGGAAGTACTTCTTCAGCTCGTGTGCAGGGAACTCCAAAGGATCCTGGGGAAAAAAAACACAAAATAAAAACAAACCAGAGATAAGAACAGACTGGACCTTCTGGACACGGCTCCACATGAACCATCTCACACTTGAAACATGGGAAAGCAGACTGTACACATGGGGGCGCTGTTACCTTGAGGTCCTCGTGCTTGGGCATACAGTGCATACACATATTGTACACATGGGGGCGCTGTTACCTTGAGGTCCTCGTGCTTGGGCATTATGGTGATCTTGTTCCCATCCACACTGAGGATCTTGCCCTGCAGGTTGATCAGCTCTCCCTCACACACCTCCACGTTGTCTCCGGCCTGAAGGTTATGTTCACGCTCTTTACCTGCAAATAAAAGAACGATCGGAATATGGAAGACCACGGAGACGCTTCGAGAGCACGGAGACGCTACCAGAACACGGAGACGCTACCAGACCGCGGAGACGCTACCAGACCACGGAGACGCTACCAGACCACGGAGACGCTACCAGACCACGGAGACGCTACCAGACCACGGAGACGCTACCAGACCACGGAGACGCTACCAGACCACGGAGACGCTACCAGACCACGGAGACGCTACCAGACCACGGAGACGCTACCAGACCACACGGAGACGCTACCAGACCACGGAGACGCTACCAGAACACGGAGACGCTACCAGACCACGGAGACGCTACCAGACCACGGAGACGCTACCAGACCACGGAGACGCTACCAGACCACGGAGAGAGACTCTGTCACACTCTCCGTCCCTGTCGCACTCTCCGTCCCTGTCCCTATCTCTGTCACACTCTCTGTCCCTATCTCTGTCACACTCTCTGTCCCTGTCACACTCTCTGTCCCTGTCTCTGTCACACTCTCTGTCCCTGTCTCTGTCACACTCTCTGCCCCTGTCCCTGTCACACTCTCCGTCCCTGTCACACTCTCCGTCCCTGTCGCACTCTCCGTCCCTGTCCCTATCTCTGTCACACTCTCTGTCCCTATCTCTGTCACACTCTCTGTCCCTGTCACACTCTCCGTCCCTGTCTCTGTCACACTCTCTGCCCCTGTCCCTGTCACACTCTCCGTCCCTGTCGCACTCTCCGTCCCTGTCGCACTCTCCGTCCCTGTCCCTGTCACACTCTCTGTCCCTGTCTCTGTCACACTCTCTGTCCCTGTCACACTCTCCGTCCCTGTCCTTGTCACACTCTCTGTCCCTGTCTCTGAGGGTCACCTGCTCGTTTCCATGGAGATAGAAGACCGTCTAAAAAACTAACTTCAGAACATTCTCCAGGATGAAAAGCTGAAGTTAAATCTGGCAACTGGACAAAACATAGCAGTGAAGACTTTTAAACTAAACATCTCACCAGCCTCCGTGACCACCTCCAGATCGATCCCCTCAGGCTGGTCCTCAAACTTCTCGAGCTCCGAGAGGGTGGGCTTCACTCCATCTGTGATCTACACAGAGAAACATGAGACTAATGAGAAGGTGGGCTTCACTCCATCTGTGATCTGCACAGAGAAACATGAGACTAATGAGAGGGTGGGCTTCACTCCATCTGTGATCTACACAGAGAAACATGAGACTAATGAGAGGGTGGGCTTCACTCCATCTGTGATCTACACAGAGAAACATGAGACTAATGAGAGGGTGGGCTTCACTCCATCTGTGATCTACACAGAGAAACATGAGACTAATGAGAGGGTGGGCTTCACTCCATCTGTGATCTGCACAGAGAAACATGAGACTAATGAGAGGGTGGGCTTCACTCCATCTGTGATCTACACAGAGAAACATGAGACTAATGAGGGTGGGCTTCACTCCATCTGTGATCTACACAGAGAAACATGAGACTAATGAGAGGGTGGGCTTCACTCCATCTGTGATCTGCACAGAGAAACATGAGACTAATGAGAGGGTGGGACTTCACGCCATCTGTGATCTGCACAGAGAAACATGAGACTAATGAGAGGGTGGGCTTCACTCCGGGCCATGGTCCTGTTTAGAGTTTGAGTTTACACTAAAAGACTCACTGATAAACTTTCAGCTAATGCTAATGCTAGCTAGCTTGTGAGTGTGGTGTTATTTGAGGGACGTGTTTCACAGACACATCTCCTGTTGTAGTTCAGATAAGTCAGATCTTTATGGTCAGACAGTGTTAAAACAAAACTCACATTAAAGTCTAACAGTATCAGACAGAGTAGTGCCTACAGTTAGCATCACACCCTCTGAGAATGTTGATGATCAGCTGCAAAGTGTCAACAGAACTCTGTGGGAGGTTCACAGATCTTAAACAAATCTAGTCTGGTATGGTCCTGGTCCAGTCCCAGTCCAGTCCCGGTCCCGTCCCGGTCCCGTCCCGGTCCCAGTCCCGGTCCGTTCCCAGTCTGGTCTGGTCCAGTCCGGTCCCGGTCCCAGTCCCGGTCCAGTCCAATTCCAGTCCAGTCCCGGTCCAGTCTTGGTCTGGTCCGGTCCCAGTCCCGGTCCTCCTGGTTCTCACCACAGCAGACATGGCGAAGCTCTTGAACAGAAACCCTTTGCGGGTGTAACGGTTCCCCTCAAAGATCAGGAAGTCTCCGTCATGGCTGACCTCTCCACCCAGAGACCTGCCAATCAAACCACAGTATTACACCTTTAATACTCCAGATGCCCTCCCTGCTGCCATCGCTGACTATCTCCTTTTGTACCTGATTTTTTCTGCGTCGAAAAGCCTCTGAGCAGGTCTCTTAAACTTCTTCCTTTTGGCGAACCAGTCCTTCTACAAAATAATTCAAACACAAACTTTATGTAAAAGGAGGAATTCTATCGGCTTAGTGAAATGTCCCATGTTACAGCTTTTTCTGATGTCGGTTCTAACGTGTCCTCATCACAAACTCCACCTTGTGATGTCATCATGTAGTCATACAGGAAGTGCTCCACTGTGTTTTTAAACTCCACACACCTTCACTAGAATCATTTGGATGGAAAAAGGAGCTGTTCACGAAAAAACTACCACTTCATGACATCACAAGGTGGAACAGAGCGTTCTGAGCTTTGGAGATGTAACAAACTAATAATAAAGTGTGACTCAAACATGAATAAAACAAACACGACTCCAGTGTGTTTGTGAGGAGGGAACAGCGTTATAACATGGATTAAAGCTACAGGAGTCAGTTATGTGTAATACAGGACCTTTAAATAGGCTTGTGGGCGGAGCCTTGTACTAGCTTGCACTGCTAACCATAAAGAGGATCTGAACAGGGCCCAGGAGAGATCACTAGATTACTCAAACATGCATGGATGGTCTGTAAAACCCCTCTTTAAGTGAAATGAGACATCCAGCTAGTGTGTCATTACCAGGCTCATCTTGGCCTTGATGCGGTCCAGGTCGATGCGAGGGATCATCTTCAGGGAGATGGTGTTCTGACTGGGCTCCACGTAGTCCACCTGAGACAGTGTCACACAAGGTTACACCTGAGATACAGTGTCACACAAGGTTACACCTGAGACAGTGTCACACAAGGTTACACCTGAGACAGTGTCACACAAGGTTACACCTGAGATACAGTGTCACACAAGGTTACACCTGAGACACAGTGTCACACGAGGTTACACCTGAGACGCAGCGTCACTACACCTGAGACGCAGCGTCACTACACCTGAGACGCAGCGTCACTACACCTGAGACGCAGCCTCACTACACCTGAGACGCAGCTCACGACACCTGAGACACAGGTTACACCTGAGACGCAGCGTCACACGAGGGTCACCTGAGACACACACCTGAGACGCAGCGTCACTACACCTGACGCAGACGCAGCCTCACGACACCTGAGACGCAGCCTCACTACACCTGAGACGCAGCCTCACTACACCTGAGACGCAGCCTCACTACACCTGAGACGCAGCCTCACTACACCTGAGACGCAGCCTCACGACACCTGAGACGCAGCCTCACGACACCTGAGACGCAGCCTCACGACACCTGAGACGCAGCGTCACTACACCTGAGACGCAGCCTCACTACACCTGAGACGCAGCCTCACTACACCTGAGACGCAGCGTCACTACACCTGAGACGCAGCGTCACTACACCTGAGACGCAGCCTCACTACACCTGAGACGCAGCGTCACACGAGGTTACACCTGAGACGAGGTTACACCTGAGACGCAGCGTCACTACACCTGAGGCACAGCCTCACGACACCTGAGACGCAGCCTCACGACACCTGAGACGCAGCCTCACGACACCTGAGACGCAGCCTCACGACACCTGAGACGCAGCCTCACTGAGACCTGAGACGCAGCGTCACTACACCTGAGACCTCAGCGTCACTACACCTGAGACGCAGCCTCACTACACCTGAGACGCAGCGTCACTACACCTGAGACGCAGCCTCACTACACCTGCAGACACACTGACGCTGAGACGCAGCCTCACACAGCGTGACACGCAGGTTACACCTGAGACGCAGCCTCACGACAACTGAGACGCAGCCTCACTACACCTGAGACACCCTCACTACACCTGAGACGCAGCCTCACGACACCTGAGACGCAGCCTCACGACACCTGAGACGCAGCCTCAGACACCTGAGACACAGCGCCTCACTACACCTGAGACGCAGCCTCACTACACCTGAGACGCAGCCTCACTACACCTGAGAGACGCAGCCTCACTACACCTGAGACGCAGCGTCACTACACCTGAGACAGCCTCACTACACCTGAGACGCGCAGCCCTGAGACGCAGCGTCACTACACCTGAGACGCAGCGTCACTACACCTGAGACGCAGCGTCACTACACCTGAGACGCAGCCTCACTACACCTGAGACGCAGCCTCACTACACCTGAGACGCAGCCTCACTACACCTGAGACGCAGCCTCACTACACCTGAGACGCAGCCTCACTCACGTCACTACACCTGACGCAGCCTCACTACACCTGAGACGCAGCGTCACGCTCACTACACCTGAGACGCAGCGTCACACTACACCTGAGACGCAGCCTCACTACACCTGAGACGCAGCCTCACTACACCTGAGACGCAGCCTCACGACACCTGAGACGCAGCCTCACTACACCTGAGACGCAGCGTCACTACACCTGAGACGCAGCCTCACTACACCTGAGACGCAGCATCACGACACCTGAGACGCAGCCTCACGACACCTGAGACGCAGCCTCACGACACCTGAGACGCAGCCTCACGACACCTGAGACCTGAGACGCTCCTCACGACACCTGAGACGCAGCCTCACTACACCTGAGACGCAGCCTCACTACACCTGAGACAGCAGTCACTACACCTGAGACGCAGCCTCACGACACCTGAGACGCAGCCTCCACACACCTGACACCTGAGACCTCACCACCTGAGACGCAGCGTCACACGAGGTTACACCTGAGACACAGTGTCACACGAGGTTACACCTGAGACGCAGCCTCACTACACCTGAGACGCAGCCTCACTACACCTGAGACGCAGCCTCACTACACCTGAGACACAGCGTCACTTCACCTGAGACGCAGCCTCACGTCAGACTCACCTGAGCGATGTCGTCCTTGTACAGCCCCCTCTTGAGGCGGACCCAGGACTTGGGTTTGAGGTTGGTGACTTCTTTGACGACTTTGAGCACATCTGTCATCTCTTTGATGGGAACCATCTGCTGGTTCCACAGGCCCATGCGCAGGTTCCCGATGCCCTCGATGGCGGCCTTCACATGGGTCTGTTTGTACGACTCCACGTAGATGTATCCCTTTACATGGTCTGGAGCAACCACCGACTTAATCTGCAGAGGCTGGGAGGGATGAGGAGGAGGAAGAGGAGATTATTTTGAATGTGTGCAAAGAACTTAATGAGATATTACATCTGCATTGAGATCAGAAGTATCACAAATATATTTCTTTATTCAAAGTACTGCATATGTTGATTTTATTCAAAGTATCTGTGTGTCCCTCAGTCGTCCAGGTCTGATCCAGAGTAAAGTCAAAATTAAAATCTGTCAACTGAACAAAAAGTTGCAGGAGTGAAGACGTTTGGCTGCTCATCCACTTCTACTACGAGAGAGAACAGCTCAGGACCACAGTCTGCTGTTCATCTACATAAGAGAATGAACCAACACAGAGAACAGCTCAGGACCACAGTCTGTTCATCTCCATAAGAGAATGAACCAACACAGAGAGCAGCTCAGGACACAGTCTGCTGTACATCTACATAAGAGAATGAACCAACACAGAGAGCAGCTCAGGACACAGTCTGCTGTACATCTCCATAAGAGAATGAACCAACACGAGAGAGAACAGCTCAGGACACAGTCTGCTGTACATCTCCATCTCAAAAACACTACACAATCCTTTTTCACTATTTTTATTAGTGAAGACAATCCTTCTTTCAACAGGAATGGAGGCCTAAGAAATCACCTTTCCCCCATCTGTAACTCCACCCCCAGACCCAAAGCAAACAAAGGAAACAAAGAGAACAATGGAGCGAGCCAGGATGCTGATAGGTAGTTGTAGCAGTAGCAGTAGTTGTAGCAGTAGCAGTAGTAATAGCAGTAGTTGTAGCAGTAGCAGTAGTTGTAGCTGTAGCAGTAGTAATAGCAGTAGTTGTTGCAGTAGCACTAGTTGTAGCAGTAGTTGTTGCAGTAGTAGTAGTAGCAGCAGTTGTTGCAGTAGCAGTAGTTGTAGCAGTAGTTGTTGCAGTTGCAGTAGCAGTAGTTGTAGCAGTAGTAGCAGCAGTAGCAGTAGTTGTAGCAGTAGCACTAGTTGTAGCAGTAGCACTAGTTGTAGCAGTAGCACTAGTTGTAGCACTAGTTGTAGCAGTAGTTGTAGCAGTAGCAGTAGTTGTAGCAGTAGCACTAGTTGTAGCAGTAGTAGTAGCAGCAGTTGTTGCAGTAGCAGTAGCAGTAGCAGTCGTTGTAGCAGTAGTTGTTGCAGTAGTAGTAGCAGCAGTTGTTGCAGTAGCAGTAGTTGTAGCAGTAGTTGTAGCAGTAGCAGTAGTTGTTACAGTAGCAGTAGTTGTAGCAGTAGTTACAGTAGTAGCAGTAGTTGTAGCAGTAGTTGTTACAGTAGCAGTAGTTGTTACAGTAGCAGTAGTTGTTACAGTAGCAGTAGTTGTAGCAGTAGTTGTAGCAGTAGTTGTAGCAGTAGCAGTAGTTGTGGCAGTAGTTGTAGCAGCAGTAGCAGTAGTTGTTGCAGTTGCAGTAGTTGTTGCAGTTGCAGTAGTTGTTGCAGTAGCAGTAGTTGTTGCAGTTGCAGTAGTTGTTGCAGTTGCAGTAGTTGTAGCAGTAGCAGTTGCAGTAGCTGTAGCAGTAGTTGTAGCAGTAGTTGTAGTAGTAGTTGTAGCAGTAGCTGTAGCAGTAGTTGTAGCAGTAGCACTAGTTGTAGCAGTAGTTGTAGCAGTAGCTGTAGCAGTAGTTGTAGCAGTAGTTGTAGCAGTAGTTGTAGCTGTAGCAGTAGTTGTAGCAGTAGTTGTAGCAGTAGTTGTAGCAGTAGTTGTAGCTGTAGCAGTAGTTGTAGCAGTAGTTGTAGCAGTAGCAGTAGTTGTAGCAGTAGCAGTAGTTGTGGCAGTAGTTGTAGCAGCAGCAGTAGCAGTAGTTGTAGCAGTAGCAGTAGTTGTAGCAGTAGTTGTTGCAGTAGCAGTAGTTGTAGCAGTAGCAGTAGTTGTGGCAGTAGTTGTAGCAGCAGCAGTAGCAGTAGCAGTAGCAGCACTTACTGTGTCAGTGAACTGGTAGGCGATGAACTTCCTCATGAGGGCGATGGCTGTGGCTCGTTCTTCTCCGATCTGAAATTTAAAAAAGCCGTTTACACAGAGTCATGTGGAACATTTAAAATTGAATATTCAGACACAGGAGAGTCACAGACCTTACACTTCACAGTCCACAGGTTTGGATCCCTGAGGAAAGAAAACACAATCAAACATGAACTAAAACATTTAACTCACACAAACATAAACTCTGAAAAACGTGAGAAAAGTGAGACTGACTTGACTCCAGGGAGAAGCTGCTGCTGTGTGATGTCATCAGAGAGCTCCTCTGAACCTCCAGAGTAACTGTGTGATGTCATCAGAGAGCTCCTCTGAACCTTAAAGAGGAGGTAATTTACCTCTACAGGTATTAAAGAGGTGAGTTTAAGACGGGGTATTAAAGAGGGGTATTTACCTCTACAGGGTATTAAAGAGGAGGTATTTACCTCTGTGGGGTATTAAAGAGGGGTATTTACCTCTGTGGGGTATTAAAGAGGAGGTATTTACCTCTGTGGGGTATTAAAGAGGAGGCATTTACCTCTGTGGGGTATTAAATAGGAGTATTTACCTCTGTGGGGTATTAAAGAGGAGGTATTTACCTCTGTGGGGTATTAAAGAGGGGGTATTTTACTTCTGCGGAGTATGAAGTGTAACATATTTAAATCTCCATGTTTCTTTTACATATTCACATGTTTCATAAGTTTCACTTTTGTTTTTGATGCTCTGAGTCTCTCTCTGTGCTGAGCCCCGCCCCCTTCAGACACTGTCACAAAACAACCAGCTGCATCTAAAACTCCTGCACATCACTCCAGGTTTGTCACGTCATAGTCAACAGTTTGTGTCATGTGTTTGTTTATTTATGGAGGATTGTGTGTGGAGCATGGGTGAAGTAGGCTCGTGGGCGGAGCCTCGTACATGGGTGATGTAGATTTGTGGGTGGAGCCTCATACATGGGTGATGTAGGCTTGTGGGCGGAGCCTCGTACATGGGTGATGTAGATTTGTGGGTGGAGCCTCATACATGGGTGATGTAGGCTTGTGGGCGGAGCCTTGTACATGGGTGATGTAGGCTTGTGGGTGGAGCCTCGTACAGACTCTTACTGCTAACTGTAAGGAGGGTTTGAACAGGGCCCAGGAGAGAGCTCTAGATGACTCAAACATGGATGAACTCTAAAACCTGTTCAGGTTCTTGGGGGAACAGTGTTAGAACATGAGAGAAACACGTCCTCTTTTAAATAAAGTCCAAACGTCCAGGACACTCACTGCTCGCCTCCCGCAGACTTGGCGTATTTCCTCATGTAATACTCCCCCAGCGCCTCCTCTCGGGAATCTCTGCAAGAAAACACATTTATACAGAGGTAAGAACTAAGAAACAACTCTGAAGAGAGGACATGTGAGACAGGGACATGAGGACATGTGAGACAGGGACATGAGGACATGTGTGAGACAGGGACAGGAGGACATGTGAGACAGGGACAGGAGGACATGTGAGACAGGGACATGAGGGACATGAGGACAGAGATGTGAGACACAGACAGGGACAGGAGGACATGTGAGACAGGGACAGGAGGACATGTGTGAGACAGGGACAGGAGGACATGTGAGACAGGGACAGGAGGACATGTGAGACAGGGACAGGGACAGTGAGACAGAGATGTGAGGACAGGAGACAGGAGGACAGGAGGACATGTGAGACAGGGACAGGAGGACATGTGAGACAGGGACATGAGGACATGTGAGACAGGGACAGGAGGACATGTGAGACAGGGACAGGAGGACATGTGTGAGACAGGGACATGAGGACATGTGAGACAGGGACATGAGGACATGTGAGACAGAGGCAGGAGGACATGTGAGACAGGGACATGAGGACATGTGAGACAGGGACAGGAGGACATGTGAGACACAGAGACATGAGGACATGTGAGACAGGGACATGAGGACATGTGTGAGACAGGGACATGAGGACATGTGAGACAGGGACAGGAGGACATGTGAGAGACAGGGACATGAGGACATGTGAGACAGGGACATGAGGGAGGACATGTGAGGACATGTGAGACAGGGACAGGGGGACAGGGGCAGGAGGACATGTGTGAGACAGGGACATGGAGGACATGTGAGACAGGGACATGAGGACATGTGAGACATGCGAGACAGGGGCAGGAGGACATGTGAGACAGGGACATGAGGACATGTGAGACAGGGACAGGAGGACATGTGAGACAGGGACATGAGGACATGTGAGACACAGAGACATGAGGACATGTGAGACAGGGACAGGAGGACATGTGAGACACAGGACAGGAGGACATGTGAGACAGGGACATGAGGACATGTGAGACAGGGACATGAGACATGTGAGACATTTGACACAGGAGGACGAGAGGACATGAGGACATTTGACACAGGAGGACGGAGGACATTTGAGACAGGGACATGAGGACATGTGAGACACAGAGACATGAGGACATGTGAGACAGGGACAGGAGGACATGTGACACAGGGACATGAGGACATGTGAGACACAGGAGGACTGAGGAGGACATTTGACACAGGAGGACAGGAGGACATTTGACACAGGAGGACGAGAGGACATTTGACACAGGAGGACAGGAGGACATTTGACACAGGAGGACGAGAGGACATTTGACACAGGAGGACAGGAGGACATTTGACACAGGAGGACAGGAGGACATTTGACACAGGAGGACAGGAGGACATTTGACACAGGAGGACAGGAGGACATTTGACACAGGAGGACAGGAGGACATTTGACACAGGAGGACGAGAGGACATTTGACACAGGAGGACGAGAGGACATTTGACACAGGAGGACAGAGAGGACATTTGACACAGGAGGACAGGAGGACATTTGACACGGAGGACGAGAGGACATTTGACACAGGAGGACAGGAGGACATTTGACACAGGAGGACGAGAGGACATTTGACACAGGAGGACGAGAGGACATTTGACACAGGAGGACGAGAGGACATTTGACACAGGAGGACGAGAGGGCATTTGACACAGGAGGACAGGAGGACATTTGACACAGGAGGACAGGAGGACATTTGACACACAGGAGGACATTTGACACAGGAGGACAGGAGGAGGACATTTGACACAGGAGGACAGTTGACACAGGAGGACAGGAGGACATTTGACACAGGAGGACAGGAGGACATTTGACACAGGAGGACATTTGACACAGGAGGACGAGAGGACATTTGACACAGGAGGACGAGAGGACATTTGACACAGGAGGACGAGAGGACATTTGACACAGGAGGACAGGAGGACATTTGACACAGGAGGACAGGAGGACATTTGACACAGGAGGACGAGAGGACATTTGACACAGGAGGACGAGAGTACATTTGACACAGGAGGACGAGAGGACATTTGACACAGGAGGACAGGAGGACATTTGACACAGGAGGACAGGAGGACATTTGACACAGGAGGACAGGAGGACATTTGACACAGGAGGACAGGAGGACATTTGACACAGGAGGACAGGAGGACATTTGACACAGGAGGACGAGAGGACATTTGACACAGGAGGACACATTACCTCCACAGGTTCTGCAGACGCCTGGAGCCCGAGTGGTCGTCGTCCAGAGGAATGTGGTCGAGGTTGGACACTGAGACGACAGGTTCAAAGTTTAAATAAATAAAAGTGTAAAATCAAACTTTGACATGGGTAAAAATAATAATCACCTTCTGCATCTTCTGCTCAGTCACATGAGGATAATAAAGGTCAGAGGTCAGAGGTCAGAGAGATTTACTAAACACTGAGAACAATCATTTCAAAAACTGAACCTTTCTCCAGAATGTCCTCCGCTCCCTCCTCGTACTGGTCCTCGTCCTCGTACTCGTCGTCCACGTCTGAAAACAAACGTTACAACCTGTCACATCTAAAACTCTGGCCCCGGACCAGGCCCAGCCCCGGACCAGGCCCGGCCCCGGTCCAGCCCCGGGCCAGGCCCAGCCCCGGTCCAGCCCCGGTCCAGCCCCGGTCCAGGCCCAGCCCCGGTCCAGCCCCGGGCCAGGCCCAGCCCCGGTCCAGCCCCGGGCCAGGCCCAGCCCCGGTCCAGGCCCAGCCCCGGACCAGGCCCAGCCCCGGGGCCCAGGTGGACCGGGGCCGGCTGCCCTCTCTTTGAGGCAGAGTCGTACCGGCCTCGTCCAGGATGAAGCCTCCGTGTCTGGGCTTCTTTCGCGGCCGGTCGTCGTCCTCCTCTTCCTCCTCTTCATCGTACTCGTCTTCATCATCCATGATGTCCTCCCCCTCTTCATCTGCGGCTTTGTCACTCCCGACCGGACTCCCGCCTTCATCCTGAGACAAGACGGACATCAGACGAGTGACCCCGACCCTGACCCCGACACTCACCTCCTCGTCCTCCTCCTCTTTACCTCGTTGTCCTCCACCTCCTCCTCTTTACCTCACCTCCTCCACCTCCTCCTCTTTACCTCGCCTCCTCCTCCTCCACACCTCACCTCCTCCACCTCTTTACCTCGTTCTTCTCCTCCTCTTTACCTCACCTCCTCCACCTCTTTACCTCGTTCTCCTCCTCCTCTTTACCTCACCTCCTCCTCTTTACCTCGTTGTCCTCCTCCTCCACCTCTTTACCTTGTTCTCCTCCTCCTCTTTACCTCACCTCCTCCTCCACCTCCTCCCTTACCTCGTTCTCCTCCACCTCCTCCGCCTCCTCTGCTTCTCCTTCGCTGCTCCTCTCGCTCTGGTTGTCGGAGAAGTCGCTGTCGTCGCTGTCAGACATGTTTTTTCTTCTTTAAATCCTCTTCTCAGACTCGGAGCTGAAACCAGAGCAGATTCTGTTAAACCCGCGTTAAACCCGCGGCTAATGCTAAGCTAAAGCTCCACCATAACAATCACAATGGGCCCGGGCTAAAGGGGTTAGCATCTGGGGAATGTGGGCTCAAAACTACGACATTAAAACAGTTAGACAATAAAGATCACGCTTGAATCACGTACCACACCTTTATGGACGTTCCGGTGCTGTTAGATCCCAGCGGTTTGGTCTAAATCGTCACTTTTAATCAATTTTCCACTTCTGAAATGGCTCTCACGAATCCACTGCTGACGCGAGACTTCCGCTCACTTCTCGCGAGATTAGGAGGAGCTCTCACTCGCACATTTTTCCTCCACAAACGTGAACATCATCGTCTGTATTTTCTTTTCTAATGTGTTTTTTCCATTCATGTATTGTTTAAATTGACTTGAGGTTCATGAGTTGTGTAAATTTCTGTTTTAATCATTATAATGAGCGTTTTTAGACCAACTTTTATACTTTATTGTGGAGTCAGTTGTTTTTAAGTCGTGCATGTGTTTTTATTTATGCCTGTTATTAATGCTTTTATTTGTTTAAACAAGTTATTCCCTAAATAACATTTTTGTGTTAGATTATATTTGTATTATTAGTTGTATATTTCTTTCAGTTCTGAGGAAAGCAGGAGGCTGCGGGTTTGCTTTTTTACTTGAGTTACCTTGTACTTCTTAGTACCTAGGCTATAAAATAAATTATTAGACAAAAAGTAATTGTAACAAAAAGTAAATATAAATCAGAGTGATACGTCTGTCTTTACGCAGTATGTTTGTGACGTTAGACGTCAAATAGTCACGTGACTTGACAGTGCGTCTGTGGCGTGCCTCAGCTCAGCGGTTGTTTTGCGCTTTTTCTCCACTTTTTGTGCACTTTTTGCGGATATGAACAGCGTGGGGGAGGCGTGCACAGACTTAAAGCGGGAGTACGACCAGTGCTTTAACCGCTGGTTCGCTGAAAAGTTCCTAAAAGGCGACAGAAGCGGAGACCCGTGCAGCGAGAGCTTCAAGACGTATCAGCGCTGCGTGCACAAGGCCATCAAGGACAAAGACATCCCCGTGGACGGAGTGGACTTCATGGGCCCGGGGAAGGACAAGCCCGAGAGCTGAGAACGACAAGAACGAGAGCTGAGAACGACAAGAACGAGAGCTGAGAACGACAAGAACGAGAGCTGAGAACGACAAGAACGAGAGCTGAGAACGACAAGAACGAGAGCTGAGGACAAGAACGAGAGCAGAGAGCAGAGGACAAGACAAGAGCGAGAGCACGAGAGCAGACAAGAACGAGAGCTGAGAACGAGAGCTGAGAACGACAAGAACGAGAGCTGAGGACAAGAACGAGAGCTGAGGAGCCACGGGGGAGACCGACAAGGACTGAATCACAACTGGGGCCAAGTGCGCAATGAAGCCACTGCGCATGCGCACAAGTGGACACTGCGCATGCGCACAAGTGGACAATGCGCATGCGCACAAGTGGACACTGCGCATGCGTACTTGGAGGAAGAGGCTGGAAATGACAGTTTAATCAATATTTCTGAGGGTTTTTTACTGTAATATTACGTCACATGTGCGTTTTTGGTTTAATTTGTCCAATAACAAACAGGAGAAAGATTTGAAAAACATCACAGCATCAGATTATCCTGTGTTTTCACGCGAGTCTGGGGCTTGTTTGTGTAAAAACTTAGTTTAATTTAAGAGTTTTCTGTTTTTGAAGATGATAAAGTATCTGAAACATCTGTAGTATGTTTGTTTGTGACGCTGGAGGAAGTGTCTGGGGAGGGGGCAGTCTGCTCCTGCTTCATAACCAGAGGCTCCAGGGTTTGATTCTCTCATAAACACGTGAACCAGACTCTAGAGCGCCCCCTGCAGTCAGACTCTAGAGCGCCCCCTGCAGTCAGACTCTAGAGCGCCCCCTGCAGTCAGACTCTAGAGCGCCCCCTGCAGTCAGAGGATCATGTTAGTCCTGGTTCAGTCCTGGTTTAGGCCTGGTTTAGTCCCGGTTTAGACCCGGTTTAGACCCGGTTTAGTCCCGGTTTAGTCCCGGTTCAGTCCCGGTTAAGTCCTGGTTCAGTCCCGGTTCAGTCCCGGTTTAGTCCCGGTTTAGACCCGGTTTAGACCCGGTTTAGTCCCGGTTTAGTCCCGGTTCAGTCCGGTTTAGGTTAAGTCCCGGTTCAGTTCAGTCCCCGGTTCAGTCCCGGTTTAGACCCGTTTAGTCCCGGTTTAGACCCGGTTTAGTCCCGGTTTAGTCCCGGTTTCAGTCCCGGTTCAGTCCCGTTCAGTCCCGGTTCAGTCCCGGTTTCAGTCCCGGTTCAGTCCCGGTTTTTAGTCCCGGTTTAGACCGGTTTAGACCCGGTTTAGACCCGGTTTAGTCCAGTTAGTCCTGGTTCAGTCCCGGTTTAGTCCCGGTTAGTCCCGGTTTCAGTCCGGTTCAGTCCCGGTTCAGTCCCGGTTCAGTCCCGGTTCAGTCCTGGTTTAGTCCCGGTTCAGTCCCGGTTTAGTCCTGGTTCAGTCCTGGTTTAGTCCCGGTTTAGTCCCGGTTCAGTCCTGGTTCAGTCCTGGTTTAGTCCCGGTTCAGTCCCGGTTCAGTCCTGGTTCAGTCCCGGTTCAGTCCCGGTTTAGTCCTGGTTCAGTCCCGGTTTAGTCCTGGTTCAGTCCTGGTTTAGTCCCGGTTTAGTCCCGGTTTAGTCCTGGTTCAGTCCTGGTTTAGTCCCGGTTTAGTTCTGGTTGAGTCCCGGTTCAGTCCCGGTTCAGTCCCGGTTCAGTCCCGGTTCAGTCCCCGGTTCAGTCCGGTTTAGTCCCGGTTCAGTCCCGGTTCAGTCCCGGTTTAGTCCCGGTTTTTGGTTGAGTCCCGGTTCAGTCCCGGTTCAGTCCCGGTTCAGTCCCGGTTCAGTCCCGGTTTAGTCCCGGTTCAGTCCCGGTTCAGTCCCGGTTTAGTCCCGGTTTAGTCCCGGTTCAGTCCCGGTTCAGTCTCCGGTTTAGTCCCGGTTCAGTCCCGGTTTAGTCCCGGTTTAGTCCCGGTTCAGTCCTGGTTCAGTCCCGGTTTAGTCCCGGTTCAGTCCTGGTTCAGTCCCGGTTCAGTCCTGTGTGAGGTGATATAATCCAGTATGATGTTGAATAGTTGTGAGGAGAATAAAAAGCTCAGATGCCCTCCCACAGCCTTTGTCCTACATATAAAACACATGAAGAGGAGCCAGTCTCTGCTCCGTCCTCAGGTTTCCTCTCCTCCTCTTTCCTCTCTCTGTCTTTTGTCTTCTATCTCTCCATCTCTCGTCGTTCTCAGATGTTTATGTCGTTCATAACTTCGTCTCTTGGGTCTGTCGCTCTTTTGGGCTCCTCCAGTAAACAGGTCACTCAGACACCCCCTCCCCAGACGCTTCCTCCTGCTCCTTCAGTCCAGCCCCACTGCAGATTAAACCGGGACTAAACCGGGACTAAACCGGGACTGAACCGGGACTGAACCAGGACTAAACTGGGACTAAACCGGGACTAAACCGGGACTAAACCGGGACTGAACCGGGATTAAACCGGGACTAAACCGGGATTAAACCGGGACTAAACCGGGACTAAACCGGGACTAAACCGAGACTGAACCGGGACTGAACCAGGACTAAACCGGGACTGAACCGGGACTAAACCGGGACTAAACCGGGACTAAACCGGGACTAAACCGAGACTGAACCGGGACTGAACCGGGACTAAACCGGGACTAAACCAGGACTCAACCGGGACTGAACCGGGACTAAACCGGGACTAAACCGAGACTGAACCGGGACTGAACCGGGATTAAACCGGGACTAAACCGGGACTAAACCGGGACTAAACCGAGACTGAACCGGGACTGAACCGGGACTAAACCGGGACTAAACCGGGACTGAACCGGGACTAAACCGGGACTAAACCGGGACTGAACCGGGACTAAACCGGGACTAAACCGGGACTAAACCGAGACTGAACCGGGACTGAACCAGGACTAAACCGAGACTGAACCGAGACTGAACCGGGACTGAACCGGGACTGAACCGGGACTAAACCGGGACTAAACCGGGACTGAACCAGGACTAAACCGGGACTAAACCGGGACTAAACCGGGACTAAACCGGGACTAAACCGAGACTGAACCGGGACTGAACCAGGACTAAACCGAGACTGAACCGGGACTGAACCAGGACTAAACCGGGACTGAACCAGGACTA
Organism: Periophthalmus modestus; assembly: GCA_019594935.1. Classification (NCBI taxonomy): domain Eukaryota; kingdom Metazoa; phylum Chordata; class Actinopteri; order Gobiiformes; family Gobiidae; genus Periophthalmus; species Periophthalmus modestus. Next base: position 160,380 of record JAIEZT010001342.1, read on the forward strand.
AACCGGGACTAAACCGGGACTGAACCGGGACTAAACCGGGACTAAAAACCGGACTAAACCGGGACTGAACCGGGACTAAACCGGGACTAAACCGGGACTAAACCGGGACTGAACCGGGACTCAACCAGGACTAAACCGGGACTAAACCGGGACTAAACCAAGACTGAACCGGGACTGAACCGGGACTAAACCGGGACTAAACCGGGACTGAACCGGGACTGAACCAGGACTAAACCAGGACTGAACCAGGACTAAACCGGGACTAAACCAAGACTGAACCGGGACTAAACCGGGACTGAACCGGGACTCAACCAGGACTGAACCAGGACTAAACCGGGACTAAACCAGGACTCAACCAGGACTGAACCAGGACTAAACGGGGACTAAACCGGGACTAAACCGGGACTGAACCGGGACTGAACCAGGACTGAACCGGGACTCAACCGGGACTAAACCGGGACTCAACCGGGACTAAACCAGGACTGAACCAGGACTGAACCGGGACTGAACCGGGACTAAACCGGGACTAAACCAGGACTAAACCAGGACTAAACCGGGACTGAACCGGGACTAAACCAGGACTGAACCAGGAGTAAACCGGGACTGAACCAGGTCTGAACCAAATCTAAACCAGGACTGAACCAGGACTGAACCAGGACTAAACCGGGACTAAACCGGGACTGAACCGGGACTAAACTGAGACTGAACCGGGACTAAACCGGGACTGAACCAAATCTAAACCAGGACTAACTTGGGTCTAAACCGGGACTGTTTTAAAAGAATGTACCAGTAATTTTCCAGGACAAAGTCAGAGAGAAAAAAGCTCATCTTCCTCATTATCCCACTGACCCCAATATCATTTTACCAGAACTAAACCAGGACTAGAGCAGAACTGAACTAGTCCCGGTTCAGTCCAGGTTTAGACCCAGTTCAGTCCTGGTTCAGTTCCCATTTAGACCTGTAAAGTGATACCTCAGGTCTTTATAATATTCAGGTCATTACAATAAAAAAGACACAAAATCAGGAACAAAATGGAGGACGGCCAAAAGTTTTCATCTGAGCCACGACCAGGACTAAACCAGGACTAAACCAGGACTAAACCAGGACTAAACCAGGACTAAACCAGGACTGAACCAGGACTAAACCAGGACTAAACCAGGACTAAACCAGGACTAAACCAGGACTAAACCTGGACTAAACCAGGACTAAACCAGGACTAAACCTGGACTAAACCAGGACTAAACCAGGACTAAACCAGGACTAAACCAGGACTAAACCAGGACTAAACCAGTTCTAAACCAGGACTAAACCAGGACTAAACCTGGACTAAACCAGGACTGAACCAGGACTAACCAGGACTAAACCAGGACTAAACCTGGACTAAACCTGGACTAAACCAGGACTAAACCAGGACTAAACAGGACTGAACCAGGTCTAAACCAAGACTAAACCAGGACTAAACCAGGTCTAAACCAGGGACTAAACCAAGACTAAACCAGGACTAAACCAGGACTGAACCAGGTCTGAACCAGGACTAAACCAGGACTAAACCAGGACTAAACCAGGACTAAACCAGGACTGAACCAGGTCTGAACCAGGACTAAACCAGGACTAAACCAGGACTAAACCAGGACTAAACCAGGACTGAACCAGGTCTAAACCAAGACTAAACCAGGACTAAACCAGGTCTAAACCAGGTCTAAACCAAGACTAAACCAGGACTAAACCAGGACTGAACCAGGTCTAAACCAGGACTAAACCAGGACTAAACCAGGTCTAAACCAAGACTAAACCAGGACTAAACCATGACTGAACCAGGTCTAAACCAAGACTAAACCAGGACTAAACCAGGTCTAAACCAGGACTAAACCAGGACTAAACCAGGACTAAACCAGGACTAAACCAGGTCTAAACCAGGACTAAACCAGGACTAAACCAGGTCTAAACCAGGACTAAACCGGGTCTAAACCAGGTCTAAACCGGGTCTAAACCAGGTCTAAACCAGGACTAAACCAGGTCTAAACCAGGTCTAAACCAGGTCTAAACCGGGACTAAACCAGGTCTAAACCGGGACTAAACCAGGTCTAAACCGGGACTAAGCCAGGTCTAAACCGGGACTAAACCAGGTCTAAACGGGACTAAACCAGGTCTAAACCCGGGACTAAGCCAGGTCTAAACCGGGACTAAACCAGGTCTAAACCAGGACTAAACCAGGTCTAAACCAGGTCTAAACCAGGACTAAACCAGGTCTAAACCAGGTCTAAACCAGGACTAAACCAGGACTAAACCGGGTCTAAACCGGGTCTAAACCGGGTCTAAACCGGGACTAAACCGGGACTAAATCGGGACTAAACCAGGACTAAACCAGGTCTAAACCAGGTCTAAACCAGGACTAAACCAGGACTAAACCAGGTCTAAACCAGGTCTAAATCAGGACTAAACCAGGTCTAAACCAGGTCTAAACCAGGTCTAAACCAGGTCTAAACCAGGTCTAAACAGGACTAAACCAGGACTAGACCAGGACTAAACCAGGTCTAAACCAGGACTAAACCAGGTCTAAACCAGGTCTAAACCAGCACTAAACCAGGACTAGACCAGGACTAAACCAGGACTAAACCAGGACTAGACCAGGACTAGACCAGGTCTAAACCAGGACTAAACCAGGTCTAAACCAGGTCTAAACCAGGACTAAACCAGGACTAAACCAGGTCTAAACCAGGACTAAACCAGGACTAAACCAGGTCTAAACCAGGACTAAAGCAGGTCTCAAGCAGGACTTAAAGGAGCCATATTTTGTGCATGAAGTGGATTCACATGTTTGAGTAATCCTGTGTTATTCTGGATGCTCAAATTTTCAGTCATCAACTACCCCCTATCCCCGCCCACTGGGCCCCCTGTCTCCTCCCACTGGTCCGTGAGTACTTGCAGTAGAAGTACACACTTCATGTGCTGCTTTAAATCAACGTCTCGTTTTACTGTGAACAAAAGGTAAAAGGATAAAACGAGGCTGGACCAATCACAGAGCAGAACGAGGCTGGACCAATCACAGAGCAGAACGAGGCTGGACCAATCACAGAGCAGAACGAGGCTGGACCAATCACAGAGCAGAACGAGGCTGGACCAATCACAGAGCAGAACGAGGCTGGACCAATCACTGAGAATGTGAAGGGGACGATCAATCAGATTCAAGTATCAGTCAGGCAGCCCCGCCCTTTCCCGCGCTGTTAGAGTGACTCGGCCCATGCCACAGACTTCATCGGTTGCACACTTCATCGTAGGTTGCACACTTCGTCGTAGGTTGCACACTTCGTCGTAGGTTGCACACTTCGTCGTAGGTTGCACACTTCGTCGTAGGTTGCACACTTCGTCGTAGGTTGCACACTTCGTCATAGGTTGCACACTTCGTCGTCGGTTTCACACTTCGTCGTCGGTTTCACACTTCATCGTAGGTTGCACACTTCGTCGTTGGTAGCACACTTCATCGTAGGTTGCACACTTCATCGTTGGTAGCACACTTCGTCGTAGGTTGCACACTTCGTCGTCGGTTGCACACTTCGTCGTAGGTTGCACACTTCGTCGTGGGTTGCACACTTCGTCGTCGGTTGCACACTTCGTCGTAGGTTGCACACTTCATCGTCGGTTTCACACTTCATCGTAGGTTGCACACTTCGTCGTAGGTTGCACACTTCGTCGTCGGTTTCACACTTCGTCGTCGGTTTCACACTTCGTCGTAGGTTGCACACTTCGTCGTGGGTTGCACACTTCGACGTTGGTTGCACACTTCGTCGTAGGTTGCACACTTCGTCGTTGGTTGCACACTTCGTCGTTGGTTGCACACTTCGTCGTAGGTTGCACACTTCGTCGTAGGTTGCACACTTCGTCGTAGGTTGCACACTTCGTCGTCGGTTTCACACTTCGTCGTCGGTTTCACACTTCATCGTTGGTAGCACACTTCGTCGTAGGTTGCACACTTCGTCGTCGGTTGCACACTTCGTCGTAGGTTGCACACTTCGTCGTGGGTTGCACACTTCGTCGTGGGTTGCACACTTCGTCGTAGGTTGCACACTTCATCGTCGGTTTCACACTTCATCGTAGGTTGCACACTTCGTCGTAGGTTGCACACTTCGTCGTCGGTTTCACACTTCGTCGTCGGTTTCACACTTCGTCGTAGGTTGCACACTTCGTCGTGGGTTGCACACTTCGACGTTGGTTGCACACTTCGTCGTAGGTTGCACACTTCGTCGTTGGTTGCACACTTCGTCGTTGGTTGCACACTTCGTCGTTGGTTGCACACTTCGTCGTTGGTTGCACACTTCGACGTTGGTTGCACACTTCGACGTTGGTTGCACACTTCGTCGTAGGTTGCACACTTCGTCGTTGGTTGCACACTTCGTCGTTGGTTGCACACTTCGTCGTAGGTTGCACACTTCGTCGTAGGTTGCACACTTCGTCGTGGTTGCACACTTCGTCGTTGGTAGCACACTTCGTCGTTGGTGGCATACTTCGTCGTCGTTGGTAGCACACTTCGTCGTTGGTGGCATACTTCGTCGTTGGTAGCACACTTCGTCGTGGGTTGCACACTTCGTCGTTGGTAGCACACTTCGTCGTTGGTGGCATACTTCGTCGTTGGTAGCACACTTCGTCGTTGGTGGCATACTTCGTCGTTGGTAGCACACTTCGTCGTGGGTTGCACACTTCGTCGTTGGTAGCACACTTCGTCGTTGGTGGCATACTTCGTCGTTGGTAGCACACTTCGTCGTTGGTGGCATACTTCGTCGTTGGTAGCACACTTCGTCGTGGGTTGCACACTTCGTCGTTGGTAGCACACTTCGTCGTTGGTGGCATACTTCGTCGTTTGGTAGCATACTTCGTCGTAGGTTGCACACTTCGTCGAGGGTTCCACACTTACTGACTCACTGAGTCAGAAGCTAGCTGGTGTTAGCCGACAGGTTTTCAGTGAGTCAGAAGCTAGCATTAGCGGCCTGTCAGTGTTGTTTCCGTGTGCGGTCAAACTCTGAACAGGACGTAAACACTCGCGTTGAGCTCTTTAAATACAGTTTGGATTTTTTCAAGCATCATCAGACTTAGATGTTAACGCGTCTATGACAGTGTTTACCAATGTGTGCATTGTGTCTCCATGGTAACAGCTGAACATTCTACCATAGAGATAGATGTAGAACCCCTCCAGAGTGATGTCACTGTAAAGTATCAAATAAACTGAGCCAGGTGCAAACGGGGCCTGCACAGATCTGATCCGTCTGATTTCTCGTCTTTTCTCTCGTCCCTCATGTTTGCCCGAGGCCGAGGTCTGCTCCCAGACGTCACCTGGGAAAGGGGCGGAGCCTCGGCGGGCGGGACCAGGGGGTGTGGTCAGGGGCTTTATTTACAGGTGCGTTAAGTCATGGTCCAAATCCGGCTCTAATCCTCCAAGACTCTACACAGACCCAGACCGTGACCGACGGTGAGTCCTGGTCTAGTCCTGGTTTAGACCTGGTTTAGTCCTGGTTTAGTCTTGGTTTAGACCAGGTTTAGTCCTGGTTTACTCCTGGTTTAGTCCTGGTTTAATCTTGGTTTAGACCTGGTTTAGTCCTGGTTTACTCCTGGTTTAGTCCTGGTTTAGTCCAGGTTTAGTCTTGGTTTAGACCTGGTTTAGACCTGGTTTAGTCCTGGTTTAGTCCTGGTTTAGTTCTGGTTTAGTCCTGGTTTAGACCTGGTTTAGTCCTGGTTTAGTCCTGGTTCAGTCCTGGTTCAGTCCTGGTTCAGTCCTGGTTTAGTCCTGGTTTAGTCCTGGTTTAGACCTGGTTTAGTCCTGGTTTAGTCCTGGTTTAGACCTGGTTTAGACCTGGTTTAGACCTGGTTTAGTTCTGGTTTAGTCCTGGTTTAGACCTGGTTTAGTCCTGGTTTAGTCCTGGTTCAGTCCTGGTTTAGTCCTGGTTTAGTCCTGGTTTAGTCCTGGTTTAGTTCTGGTTTAGTCCTGGTTTAGACCTGGTTTAGACCTGGTTTAGTTCTGGTTTAGTCCTGGTTTAGACCTGGTTTAGTCCTGGTTTAGTCCTGGTTTAGACCTGGTTTAGTCCTGGTTTAGTCCTGGTTTAGTCCTGGTTCAGACCTGGTTTAGTCCTGGTTTAGTCCTGGTTTAGACCTGGTTTAGTCCTGGTTCATTCCTGGTTTAGACCTGGTGTAGACCTGGTTTAGACCTGGTTTAGACCTGGTTTAGTCCTGGTTTAGTCCTGGTTTAGTCCTGGTTTAGACCTGGTTTAGACCTGGTTTAGTCCTGGTTTAGTTCTGGTTTAGTCCTGGTTTAGACCTGGTTTAGTCCTGGTTTAGACCTGGTTTAGTCCTGGTTTAGACCTGGTTTAGTCCTGGTTTAGTCCTGGTTTAGTCCTGGTTTAGTCCTGGTTTAGACCTGGTTTAGTCCTGGTTTAATTCTGGTTTAGACCTGGTTTAGTCCTGGTTTAGACCTGGTTTAGTCCTGGTTTAGTCCTGGTTTAGTCCTGGTTTAGACCTGGTTTAGTCCTGGTTTAGTCCTGGTTTAGTCCTGGTTTAGACCTGGTTTAGTCCTGGTTTAGACCTGGTTTAGTCCTGGTTTAGACCTTGTTTAGACCTGGTTTAGTCCTGGTTTAGACCTGGTTTAGTCCTGGTTTAGACCTTGTTTTGTCCTGGTTTAGTCCTGGTTTAGTCCTGGTTTAGACTTGGTTTAGACCTGGTTTAGACCTGGTTTAGACCTGGTTTAGACCTGGTTTAGACCTGGTTTAGTCCTGGTTTAGTCCTGGTTTAGACTTGGTTTAGACTTGGTTTAGACCTGGTTTAGACCTGGTTTAGACCTGGTTTAGACCTGTTTTAGTCCTGGTTTAGTCCTGGTTTAGACCTTGTTTAGACCTGTTTTTAGACCTGGTTTAGTCCTGGTTTAGTTCTGGTTTAGTCCTGGTTTAGACCTGGTTTAGTCCTGGTTTAGACCTGGTTTAGTCCTGGTTTAGACCTTGTTTAGTCCTGGTTAGACCTGGTCCTGGTTTAGACCTGGTTTAGTCCTGGTTTAGACCTGGTTTAGTCCTGGTTTAGACCTGGTTTAGTCCTGGTTTAGTCCTGGTTTAGACCTGGTTTAGTCCTGGTTTAGACCTTGTTTAGTCCTGGTTTAGTCCTGGTTTAGACCTGGTTTAGTCCTGGTTTAGACCTGGTTTAGTCCTGGTTTAGTCCTGGTTTAGACCTGGTTTAGTCCTGGTTTAGTCCTGGTTTAGACCTGGTTTAGTCCTGGTTTAGTCCTGGTTTAGTCCTGGTTTAGTCCTGGTTTAGTCCTGGTTTACACCTGGTTTAGTCCTGGTTTAGACCTGGTTTAGTCCTGGTTTTAGTCCTGGTTTAGACCTGGTTTAGTCCTGGTTTAGACCTGGTTTAGTCCTGGTTTAGTCCTGGTTTAGACCTGGTTTAGTCCTGGTTTAGACCTTGTTTAGTCCTGTTTAGACCTGGTTTAGTCCTGGTTTAGACCTGGTTTTAGTCCTGGTTTAGACCTGGTTTAGACCTGGTTTAGACCTGGTTTAGTCCTGGTTTTTAGTCCTGGTTTAGTCCTGGTTTACCTGGTTTAGACCTGGTTTAGACCTGGTTTAGAACTGGTTTAGACCTGGTTTAGACCTGGTTTTAGTTCTGGTTTAGTCCTGGTTTAGACCTGGTTTAGTAGTCCTGGTTTAGACCTGGTTTAGTCCTGGTTTAGACCTTGTTTAGTCCTGGTTTAGTCCTGGTTTAGACCTGGTTTAGTCCTGGTTTAGACCTGGTTTAGTCCTGGTTTAGACCTTGTTTAGTCCTGGTTTAGTCCTGGTTTAGACCTGGTTTAGTCCTGGTTTAGACCTGGTTTAGACCTGGTTTAGACCTTGTTTAGTCCTGGTTTAGACCTGGTTTAGTCCTGGTTTAGTCCTGGTTTAGTCCTGGTTTAGTCCTGGTTTAGTCCTGGTTTAGACCTGGTTTACACCTGGTTTAGTCCTGGTTTAGACCTGGTTTAGTCCTGGTTTAGACCTGGTTTAGTCCTGGTACTTTAGTACTTTTATTTTGAAGGCTCTGTATGATCATCGGGAGGGCATCTGACTCTCTCTCCTCAGACCATGCTGTCTGTGGCCGTGCTCCTCTTGCTCCCCCTGGTGGAGGTGCGGGCCGATTACCCCGACCCCAACATGACCCTTGCGAACATGAGCACTGTGCCGGAGGAGGCGGTGCCGGCGTACTGCGAGCTCCTCCTCCAGACGCCCGTCCCACTGCCTCCCGACCAGATCCCCTGGAACTGCATCTGCTCCCACTGCAAAGGCACCCAGGGGCCCAAGGGAGACGTGGGGGACCGCGGCCTGCCAGGTAACACCGCACGCCGGGGGTAGACCTGGGTTAGACCTGGTTCAGTTCTGATTTAGTCCTGGTTTAGTCCTGGTTTAGTCCTGGTTTAGTCCTGGTTTAGACCTGGTTTAGACCTGGTTTAGTCCTGGTTTAGACCTGGTTTAGACCTGGTTTAGACCTGGTTTAGTCCTGGTTTAGTCCTGGTTCAGTCCTGGTTGAGTCCTGGTTTAGACCTGGTTTAGTCCTGGTTCAGTCCTGGTTTAGACCTGGTTCAGTCGTGGTTTAGTCCTGGTTTAGTCCTGGTTTAGTCCTGGTTTAGTCCTGCTATAGTCCTGGTTTAGTCCTGGTTTAGTCCTGGTATAGTCCTAGTTTAGACCTGGTTTAGTCCTGGTTTAGTCCTGGTTTAGTCCTGGTTCAGTCCTGGTTCAGTCCTGGTTTAGTCCTGGTTTAGACCTGGTTCAGTCCTGGTTTAGTCCTGGTGTAGTCCTGGTGTAGTCCTGGTTTAGTCCTGGTTTAGTCCTGGTGTAGTCCTGGTTTAGTCCTGGTTTAGTCCTGGTTTAGTCCTGGTTCAGTCCTGGTTTAGTCCTGGTTTAGTCCTGGTATAGTCCTAGTTTAGACCTGGTTTAGTCCTGGTTTAGTCCTGGTTTAGTCCTGGTTCAGTCCTGGTCCAGTCCTGGTTTAGACCTGGTCCAGTCCTGGTCCAGACCTGCTCTGACCTGGTCCTCTTGTGCAGGTAAACCCGGCAGTCCTGGCCCCAGAGGTTCCACAGGGCTCAAAGGGCCCCCGGGGTTTGTTGGAGCCCCTGGGATCAAAGGTGAGACTTTCACAATCTCAGACTCAGACGAGTTTAACATTTAAAGTGGCTCATAAACATAATCATCGTTTAGAGCACAGGTCGACCACATCACACATGTAAGAGGCCACATGTATGAGGCTACATGTATGAGGCTACATGTATGAGGCTACATGTATGAGGCTACATGTATGAGGCTACATGTGTGAGGCCACATGTAAGAGGCCACATGTGTGAGGCTACATATGTGAGGCTACATGTGTGAGGCCACATGTATGAGGCTACATGTGTGAGGCTACATGTGTGAGGCCACATGTAAGAGGCTACATGTATGAGGCTACATGTATGAGGCTACATGTATGAGGCTACATGTGTGAGGCCACATGTATGAGGCTACATGTGTGAGGCCACATGTATCAGGCCACATGTAAGAGGCCACATGTAAGAGGCCACATGTATGAGGCTACATGTGTGAGGCCACATGTAAGAGGCCACATGTATGAGGCTACATGTGTGAGGCCACATGTAAGAGGCTACATGTGTGAGGCTACATGTGTGAGGCTACATGTATGAGGCTACATGTATGAGGCCACATGTGTGAGGCCACATGTATCAGGCCACATGTAAGAGGCCACATGTAAGAGGCCACATGTATGAGGCTACATGTAAGAGGCCACATGTATGAGGCTACATGTGTGAGGCCACATGTAAGAGGCTACATGTGTGAGGCCACATGTGTGAGGCCACATGTAAGAGGCCACATGTGTGAGGCCACATGTGTGAGGCTACATGTGTGAGGCTACATGTGTGAGGCTACATGTGTGAGGCCACATGTATGAGGCTACATGTGTGAGGCTACATGTATGAGGCTACATGTATCAGGCTACATGTATCAGGCCACATGTATGAGGCTACATGTATCAGGCTACATGTATCAGGCCACATGTATGAGGCTACATGTGTGAGGCCACATGTATGAGGCTACATGTATCAGGCCACATGTATGAGGCTACATGTATCAGGCCACATGTATGAGGCTACATGTAAGAGGCCACATGTATGAGGCTACATGTGTGAGGCCACATGTATGAGGCTACATGTACGAGGCTACATGTGTGAGGCTACATGTGTGAGGCTACATGTGTGAGGCTACATGTGTGAGGCTACATGTATGAGGCTACATGTATCAGGCTACATGTATCAGGCCACATGTATGAGGCTACATGTGTGAGGCTACATGTATGAGGCTACATGTGTGAGGCTACATGTGTGAGGCTACATGTGTGAGGCTACATGTGTGAGGCCACATGTATGAGGCTACATGTATCAGGCCACATGTATGAGGCTACATGTATCAGGCCACATGTATGAGGCTACATGTAAGAGGCCACATGTATGAGGCTACATGTGTGAGGCCACATGTATGAGGCTACATGTATGAGGCTACATTTGTGAGGCCACATGTATGAGGCTACATGTATGAGGCTACATTTGTGAGGCCACATGTATGAGGCTACATGTATGAGGCTACATGTGTGAGGCCACATGTATGAGGCTACATGTATGAGGCTACATTTGTGAGGCCACATGTGTGAGGCCACATGTATGAGGCTACATGTATGAGGCTACATGTGTGAGGCTACATGTATGAGGCTACATGTATGAGGCTACATGTATCAGGCCACATGTATGAGGCTACATGTGTGAGGCCACATGTATGAGGCTACATGTGTGAGGCCACATGTAAGAGGCCACATGTGTGAGGCCACATGTGTGAGGCCACATGTGTGAGGCCACATGTGTGAGGCCACATGTATGAGGCTACATGTGTGAGGCCACATGTGTGAGGCCACATTTGTGAGGCCACATGTATGAGGCTACATGTAAGAGGCCACATGTGTGAGGCCACATGTATGAGGCCACATTTGTGACGTTACATGTATGAGGACACATGTATGAGGACATATGTATGAGGCTGCATGTATGAGGCTACATGTATGAGGCTACATGTGTGAGGCTACATGTATGAGGCTACATGTGTGAGGCCACATGTATGAGGCTACATGTATGAGGCTACATGTATGAGGCTACATGTATGAGGCTACATGTATGAGGCTACATGTATGAGGCTACATGTATGAGGCTACATGTATGAGGCTACATGTATGAGGCTACAGGCTACATGTATGAGGCTACATGTGTGAGGCTACATGTATGAGGACACATGTATGAGGCTGCATGTATGAGGCTACATGTATGAGGCTACATGTATGAGGCTACATGTGTGAGGCTACATGTGTGAGGCTACATGTATGAGGACACATGTATGAGGCTACATGTATGAGGCTACATGTATGAGGCTACATGTATGAGGCTACATGTATGAGGCTACATGTATGAGGCTACATGTATGAGGCTACATGTATGAGGCTACATGTATGAGGCTACATGTGTGAGGCTACATGTTCTTAATATGGCGTGTTAAATGTGTATGTGTCATGTGACACAGGACAAAAAGGTGACGATGGTGTGAAGGGAGCTCTTGGCCCGCAGGGGGCACCAGGACCTAAAGGAGCTCGCGGCTTCAAAGGTAATGATCCTTTTTGAACATGTGACACGACATGTGACATCCATGACAACTGTAGTGTCCATCTCTGACCACTGTGTGTCTCTGTGTCTCTCTGTCTCTGTGTCTCTCTGTCTCTGTGTCTCTCTGTGTGTCTCGGTGTGTCTCTGTGTCTCTCTGTGTGTCTCGGTGTGTCTCTGTGTCTCTGTGTCTCTGTGTCTCTCTGTGTCTCTCTCTGTGTGTCTCTCTGTCTCTGTGTCTCTCTGTGTGTCTCTGTGTGTCTCTGTGTGTCTCTCTGCAGGGGAGAAGGGTGATCCCGGGCTCGGGGGCCCTCCTGGGGACCAGGGGCCTAAAGGAGATGACGGAGTGTGTCCAGACGCCTGTGAAGCCAGCCAGGGTCCCCCCGGCCCCCCCGGCCCTGCGGGGCCCGCCGGCATCAGGGGGATCGCCGGCGCAGAGGGGCCTAAGGGCCAGAAAGGAACCAAGGGCGAGAGCGGCGAGTCGGGCATCCCCGGCACACACGGCACACCCGGAGAGAAGGGGGACCTGGGGCCCAAAGGAGACTGCGACTGTGTGGACGGGGCCGACGGGGCCCCCGGGAACAAGGGGGACCAGGGCCCCAAAGGAGAACAGGGAGAGGCGGGGCCCAAAGGGGACCAGGGCGTGTCCGGAGATAAGGGCGACATGGGCCTGATGGGCATGCCGGGGTCCCCGGGGCCCTGCATGCCAACGGTGAAGTCTGCGTTCGCCGCCGGCCTCACCGCCAGCTTCCCGGTCCCGGACCTGCCCGTGGTCTTCTCCAAAGTCTTCTACAACGTCCAGAACAGCTACATCGCCTCCATGGGCATCTACGTGGCCCCCATCAACGGCACCTACGTGTTCACCTTCTCCCTGACCGTGTCCCAGCGCATCCTCAAGGTGGGGCTGTTCCATAACTTCCAGTCTGTGCTGAAGACCACCGACACCTCGTCGCTGGGGTCCGTGACCCAGACCGTGGTGCTGCACCTGACAGAGGGCGACGGCGTCTGGCTCCAGGTCAAAGATGACACCACCAACGGCATGTTCACCGGACCGGAGTCGTCCTCCATATTCTCCGGGTACCTGCTGTACCCCGACAAGTGCCAGGGGGTGCTCCTCGACATCGGGATGGGCATGGGACGTGACCACGGAGATTACGGCATGCTGCCCACAGCCCCGTCCCCCACCTTCAGCCCCAACCGCCCCTTCAGCTGGGACGGCGACAACGACAACAACAACGAGCCTTAGCCTTAGCGTTAGCTTTAGCCTTAGCTTTAGCCAAACCTGACCAGTTTTAGACGTTAGATCCAAAGCTAAATTATTGTAGTTGCATAGTTTGCACTTTTATTTGTGATTTATTTTTCACTTTAGATCAAATGTTTTTATGAAGCGTCGCCCCCTGGTGCCTGCAGCGCGTCGTCACAGAACAATGAAATCATGTTTTTATGAAGCGTCGCCCCCTGGTGCCTGCAGCGCGTCGTCACAGAACAATGAACACGCTTCAGTAGTTGACCTTTTCCTCTAAACGCTGCTAAAACTACTGTGGCCAGAGTCTTTGAGCCAGTCCCAAACCTGGAGAAAGAGAGAGAGGAAAAAGAGAAAGTCAAAGTCAAAGAGAGAGGGAGGAGAGAGGAGGAGGAAGAGAGGAAGGAAAGAGACAGGGAGGGAGAGAGTGAAAGAGTCAGAGGGCAAGAGGGAGGACAGAGAGAGAGAGTGAAAGTCAAGGAGCAGGGGAGGAGAGGGAGTGAAAGAGTGAGAGAAAAAGAGGGACATGCTCAGGTGGGTTTCATGTTTTTCAGTCGTCTCTTGGGGTTTTGTGGATGAGTCTGGGCCTCGCTCAGTCCGCCCACAGAACATCATTGTGGAGAGTGTAGGTTCTCCAGATTCTCTAGGATCTCGTAGGTTCTCCAGATTCTCTAGGATCTTGTAGGTTCTCCACATTTCAGTAGATTCTCGTAGGTTCTCCAGATTTCGAAGGTTCTCCAGGCTCTACAAATGTCGTAGGTTCCTGTAGGTTCTCCAGGCTCTACAGATTTTGTAGGTTCTAGTAGGCTGTAACAGGCAGAGCTTTCACAAACTTCCAAACTTTTGCACGTCTTTCCTCTGAACTCTAACAAGCATTGCAGTGTTTATCGCAGGCCTAAACTGTTGCGGTGTTTATCGTAGACCTACAGTTTAAACATGTGACTCAAGAACGAGCGGTGTCAGTTTTTTTTGGCGTCCCACAAAAGCACTTTCACACATGTCCATGTACATACTGTATGTACATGGACGTAGCTAACCTGTTAGCCGCTGTGTGCTAAACAGGAAGTGATCATGGACCCACTTCCTGCTCCATCGACTCTGGCTCCAGTTCATTTTCTGTGTAAAAACTGTCTCTCTCTCTGCACCTGCTGCTGTCAGACTCACTTTGGTCTTAAATGTCGTGTGATCATGATCCTCTCGTTTGGAAAACTCACTTCCAAAGATCTAGTTTATCCTTTGTCTCGGGGAAACGCCCCGCTGTTCCCGGCCGTCGCTCCCTCGGGCCCCTCGGCGGCCCGTTCCCAGGGTCGGCGGGCGGGGCCGGCGGGGGCGGTGTATTGTTGCGCCTTTGTGGGGCTTTGTGGCGGAGCGGAGGAGCGGGCGCGGCGGGGCAGGCGGGGCAGGTGGGGCGGGTGGGGCAGGTGGGGCGCGGCGCTCCGGTTCCCAGTTTGTGAAATGAGCCACTTTTTGTTTGTGAGACTGGATCACGTTTGCATGACCCACTGTGAAATAAAGAGATGACCCACCTGAGCCGCTTTGTGTGTTTAAACTGGGACGAGACATGTCCACGTCCTACTGTCCTCACAAACAACACGACATGTCCTACTGTCCTCACACACAGCACGACATGTCCTACTGTCCTCACAAACAACACGACATGTCCTACTGTCCTCACACACAACACGACATGTCCTACTGTCCTCACACACAACACGACATGTCCTACTGTCCTCACACATGTCCACGTTCTACTGTCCTCACAAACAACACGACATGTCCTACTGTCCTCACACACAACACGACATGTCCTACTGTCCTCACACAACAACCACGTTCTACTGTCCTCACAAACAACACGACATGTCCTACTGTCCTCACACACAACTGTCCTCACAACAACATGTCCTACTGTCCTCACAACAACACACGTCCTACTGTCCTCAAACAAACACGACCACTGTCATCACAAACACGACTACTGTCCTACTGTCCTCACACATGTCCACGTCCTACTGTCCTCACACACAACACGACATGTCCTACTGTCCTCACACACGACACGACATGTCCTACTGTCCTCACACACAGCATGTCCACGTCCTACTGTCCTCACACACAGCACACATGTCCTACTGTCCTCACACACAACACGACATGTCCTACTGTCCTCACAAACAGCACGACATGTCCTACTGTCCTCACACACAACACGACATGCCCTACGTCCTCACACATGTCCACGTCCTACTGTCCTCACAAACAACACGACATGTCCTACTGTCCTCACAAACAGCACGACATGTCCTACTGTCCTCACACACAGCATGTCCACGTCCTACTGTCCTCACACACAGCACGACATGTCCTACTGTCCTCACACACCACGACATGTCCTACTGTCCTCACACACAGCATGTCCACGTCCTACTGTCCTCACACACAACACATGTCCTACTGTCCTCACACACCACGACATGTCCTACTGTCCTCACACACAGCATGTCCACGTCCTACTGTCCTCACACACAACACGTCCTACTGTCCTCACATGACATGTCCACGTCCTACTGTCCTCACACACAACACGACATGTCCTACTGTCCTCACACACAGCATGTCCACGTCCTACTGTCCTCACACACAGCACGACATGTCCTACTGTCCTCACACACGTCCACGTCCTACTGTCCTCACACACAACACATGTCCTACTGTCCTCACAAACAACACGACATGTCCTTCTGTCCTCACAAACAACACGCCATGTCCTACTGTCCTCACAAACAAACACATGTCCTACTGTCCTCACAATGTCCACGTCCACGACATCACACACAACTACTGTCCTCACATACAACACGTCCTACTATCCTCACATGACATGTCCACGTCCTACTGTCCTCACACACAGCACGACATGTCCTACTGTCCTCACATACAACACGTCCTACTATCCTCACATGACATGTCCACGTCCTACTGTCCTCACACACAGCACGACATGTCCTACTGTCCTCACACACATCCACGTCCTACTGTCCTCACACACAGCACGACATGTCCTACTGTCCTCACAAACAACATGACATGTCCTACTGTCCTCACATGACATGTCCATGTCCTACTGTCCTCACACACAACACATGTCCTACTGTCCTCACATGACATGTCCATGTCCTACTGTCCTCACAAACAACACGACATGTCCTACTGTCCTCACAAACAACATGATACACACACCATGTTCTACTGTCCTCACAAACACATGTCTATGTCCTACTGTCCTCACACGACATGTCATACTGTCCTCACAAACAACATGTGTCCTACTGTCCTCACACGACATGTCCTACTTTCCTACTGTCCTCACACACAAAACGACATGTCCTACTGTCCTCACACACCATGTTCTACTGTCCTGAGATGACATGTCCATGTCCTACTGTCCTCACAAACATGACATGTCCATGTCCTACTGTCCTCACAAACACAGCATGTCCTTCTGCCCTCACAAACCACACAACATGTCCTACTGTCCTCACAAACACGAGATGTCCATGTCCTACTGTCCTCACACACACATAGCATGTCCTACTGCCCTCACAAACCACACACCATGTCTTACTGTCCTCACAAACAACACGACACACACCATGTCCTACTGTCCTCACAAACAACAGATCATGTCCTACAATCCCCACAAACACGACACACACCATGTTCTACTGTCCTCACAAACACGACACACACCATGTCCTACTGTCCTCAAAAACAACACACCATGTCCTACTGTCCTCAAAAACAACACGCCATGTCCTACTGTCCTCACAAACATCTCGAAAAACACCATGTTCTACTGTCCTCACAAACACCATGAAAGGTCCTTCTGTCCTCTCAAACAACACATCATGTCCTACGGTCCTCACAAACAACGCGACACGCCATGTCCTACTGTCGTCAAAAACAACACGTACTACAATCCTCACAAACAACACAACATGTCCTACTGTCCTCACAAACAACACAACATGTCCTACTGTCCTCACAAGCAACACGTCCTACTGTCCTCACAAACAACACGACACGCCATGTCCTACTGTCGTCAAAAACAACACATGTCCTACAATCCTCACAAAGAACACATGTCCATCTGTCCTCACAAGGCATGTCCTATTGTCCTCACACACACCATTTCCTACTGTCCTCACAAACAACAAGACACACCATGTCCTACTGTCCTTGTTGACTGTTTGCTAGCGTAGTTGGCTGTTTGCTAGTGTAGTTGACTGTTTGCTAGCGTAGTTGGCTGTTTGCTAGTGTAGTTGACTGTTTGCTAGCGTAGTTGGCTGTTTTCTAGCGTAGTTGGCTGTTTGCTAGCGTAGTTGGCTGTTTGCTAGCGTAGTTGGCTGTTTGCTAGCGTAGTTGACTGTTTGCTAGCGTAGTTGGCTGTTTTCTAGCGTAGTTGGCTGTTTGCTAGCGTAGTTGACTGTTTGCTAGCGTAGTTGGCTGTTTGCTAGCGTAGTTGACTGTTTGCTAGCGTAGTTGGCTGTTTGCTAGTGTAGTTGACTGTTTGCTAGCGTACTTGGCTGTTTGCTAGCGTAGTTGACTGTTTGTTAGCGTAGTTGACTGTTTGCTAGCTGTTGGCTGTTTGCTAGCGTAGTTGGCTGTTTGCTAGCGTAGTTGGCTGTTTGCTAGCGTAGTTGGCTGTTTGCTAGCGTAGTTGGCTGTTTGCTAGCGTAGTTGGCTGTTTGCTAGCGTAGTTGGCTGTTTGCTAGCGTAGTTGGCTGTTTGCAAGCATAGTTGGCTGTTTGCTAGCGTAGTTGGCTGTTTGCTAGCGTAGTTGGCTGTTTGCTAGCGTAGTTGGCTGTTTACAAGCGTAGTTGGCTGTTTGCTAGCGTAGTTGGCTGTTTGCTAGCGTAGTTGACTGTTTGCTAGCGTAGTTGGCTGTTTGCTAGCGTAGTTGGCTGTTTGCTAACGTAGTTGGCTGTTTGCTAGCATAGTTGGCTGTTTGCTGACTGTTTGCTAGCGTAGTTGACTGTTTGCTAGCGTAGTTGGCTGTTTGCTAGCGTAGTTGGCTGTTTGCTAGCGTAGTTGGCTGTTTGCTAGCGTAGTTTGCTAGCTAGTTGGCTAGCTAGCGTAGTTGGCTGTTTGCTAGCGTAGTTGGCTGTTTACTAGTAGTTGGCTGTTTGCTAGCGTAGTTGGCTGTTTGCTAGCGTAGTTGGACTGTTTGCTAGCGTAGTTGGCTGTTTGCTAGTGCGTTGACTGTTTGCTAGTGTAGTTGCTTGCTAGCGTAGTTGACTGTTTGCTAGCGTAGTTGACTGTTTGCTAGCGTAGTTGACTGTTTGTGTAGTTGACTGTTTGCTAGTGTAGTTGCTTGTTTGCTAGTGGTAGTTATAGTTGACTTGTTGCTAGTTGTTGGCTGTAGTTGCTAGCGTAGTGGCTGTTGCTAGCGTAGTTTTGTTTGCTAGCGTAGTTGGCTGTTTGCTAGCGTAGTTGACTGTTTGCTGCGTAGTTACTGTTT